>QXTE01001061.1:4279-31701 GCA_003942145.1 Platysternon megacephalum
TTTAAGATCAGCAAGGATTTCACTGTTTAGCCAAGCTGGTCGCCTGCCATATTTACTATTCTTTCTACACATCGGGATGGTTTTTTCCTGCAACCTCAATAAGGATTCTTTAAAATACAGCCAGCTCTCCTGGACTCCTTTCCCCCTCATGTTATTCTCCCAGGGGATCCTGCCCATCAGTTCCCTGAGGGAGTCAAAGTCTGCTTTTCTGAAGTCCAGGGTCCGTATTCTGCTGCTTTCCTTTCTTCCTTGTGTCAGGATCCTGAACTCTACCATCTCATGGTCACTGCCTCCCAGGTTCCCATCCACTTTTGCTTCCCCTACTAATTCTTCCCGGTTTGTGAGCAGCAGGTCTAGAAGAGCTCTGCCCCTAGTTGGTTCCTCCAGCACTTGCACCAGGAAATTGTCCCCTACACTTTCCAAAAACTTCCTGGATTGTCTGTGCACCGCTGTATTGCTCTCCCAGCAGATATCAGGGTGATTAAAGTCTGCCATGAGAACCAGGGTCTGCGATCTAGTAACTTGTGCTAGTTGCCGGAAGAAAGCCTCGTCCACCTCATCCCCCTGGTCTGGTGGTCTATAGCAGACTCCCACCACGACATCACCCTTGTTGACAAACACAAGCTCAGCACACAGCAAGTAACCCCCAAACACAAACAAACACACACTACAGACAGTCACTTACCCCAAGGGTCCTGTATTTGCTCCTCCTTCACCTGGAGAACGTCCTTGCGAAACTCCCTGTTAGCAGCTCCTGTTCGCAAAAGCTGTCACCAATACTAGTCACCAATCACATAGACTTGCCTCTTCCTGGTGATGGTGCAATTCTCTGGCCTTCCTCCTCCCGTTCTTTCTGTCTGCAAGTCCTGTTGATTTTTGTTGTGTCTTGTAATCTTCTGTGACTCGTCCTTTACCCTCCCGGGGCTCCAAATTCCATTGTCTCTTCCCCTTTTCTTGTAGGATCATCCACTCTTCTCTTCTTCCTTGCCCTCCCACATTCTGTTACTGCCTGTTGTGCCCTTTCTTCATTTTCTAGCTCAGCAAACTTATTCCTGAGCTCTATTCCTCCTTCACCAGCCAGTCTTTTCCTCTGCCTAGTTCTCCTAGTCACATGCTTCTACTGGCCACTTTCCTCACCCAGCAGTCTACCCTCACAGTTCTCCAGCCCAGCTTGCATCTGGGAGTCTTGACTTTTCCCTTCAACCTTCCCTCCATCATCTTCTTGAATGCCCTTTGAAACTCAACCATAATTTTCACCTGCATCTCCAAAACTCGATCGTCTCTTCCATCAGCTCTGTCAGGCAGCACTTCATACAAAGGAAGCTGGTTTGGGGTACCCGCTCCAGGATAATGTACATGTGGCAGCTTCCACACTCAGTCATCTTCATTGTCTCTTCCATTCCTTGGCTCACTCCCACTGTGGCCTCTGTATCTGTCATAGCCCTTCCGCCTACGCTCCTGTCAAGGAAAAAAAGCAAAGAACCAACCAACCACTGCCCAGTCCCTCCCCCTAGCTCCCCTTACCAACTCCCACACAAACTCCCAAGTTCAGCTGCTTGCTAGCTCCTGTGCTAAGACTTTTATACTTAATCATGTAAAGCAGACAAGAATACAATCATACAAAACAATAAATATTAACCCGTGTCCCTGCCTCAGTTTCCTCATCACTACACGGAATTATCTGTGCTGGGTCCAAGACCCCGGGTTAGCCAGAATCCTGGGGCCCATCTGGGCTCAGGAAAGTAGGCAGCTCCTCCCCCCACCCTCCTCATGAGACTTTCACATGTTAGGTGACCTCTCTCCTGGACCCTTCATCCAGCTTGTGACCTTGCTCTCTCTCTCTCTCTCCCCCCCCCCCACACACACACTTCCTCTTCCTGTCTGGCCCCTGTTCCTGTGTGTTTCTTTATTTTAAACCCCTCATTCTCACCTGGTCCCTTTTGTTCTTCTCCTTATAAGGTTCCACTGCTCCTGCTTTCCCTCCTCCCTTCAGGAGCCATCTACACTTGTTTTCTAAGGATGCAACTTACCCATTGTCCCAGATGTTTGCACTTCAATAGGGTCATTCTGTCCTAAGCACCTTGTAGCTGTCTGGTGCATGGTGCTACAGGGCTTGTCAGCACTGGGGGCTCCACATCCTTACAGGCTCTCCTGACACGGCAGATTTTCATAGCACAACTCCACAAAAAGAACCACAGTCCATCACTTGTACTGCTATAGCCCCAAACCATACATATGTGGTGGGAAAACGGCAGCAGGAAGAGAAATAGAACCACTCAGGGCCTGCCACTGATTAACTGACTTCAGTGCTGGGCGATGGAGGAAATGAATGGAACTGATTGAAACACAAATACACACCCAGCGCTAGAATGGTACAATAATATCACCTATCAGCAGTGCAGAGAAATCACTGAGGCCGAACAGGCAGTGTCAGTGCCTGAAATGGCTTCCTGCTTCTCCTCTCATTGTATTTCTTCTTCTTCCCCTCCACCAGAGGGGCATGAGACACAGGACTCTGGGGAGTCAATACTGCCAAGCAGAAAGCAGGTTTAGCCTGAACTGGGAAGTTACCTTGTTTACCCGGAGATAGGAAGCTAGGGCATTGGAGCAGGGGGAAGGGGAAAGGAATGGACATTACTCATCAGATCCTAAGCACATTGAAACTCTGGAGGGGGCACAGCTAGGGAGTGTTACTAGACGTAATTCAGAGCAATGGGAGAAGTTAAATATAAAGCAAAGGGGTGGGTGGGGGGTGTAGAACACAGTTTGTTCTCAGGGGCCTGGGAGAAAAGGAAATCTGCTAATTTCTTCCTGTTCATTCAGTTTGCTTTACTTGTTCTCCTCCCTTATCCTAAAGACACTCAGGGTGGAAGTGGTGAGACTTCTCCCCTGAGGGAATGGCTTTGAGTCACTTTCCTTTGCTTCTTCCCACCTTTACCAGGGCAGCTAGCAGGGAGATGATCCTGACCAACGGCTATTTTCATTCTTTTCTTTCTAAGTGTTTAGCCCTGGAACTGGCCTTGCTAGATGGTTAATATCTAGTGGGCAGTCATGGGAAAAAACTTCTTCAATGCAGAGTTAAGGTTGCCTGGTGAGATGTTGTCCCCTTGCAGAACCTTAACTGCACCAAAACTCAAACCTCTGAACACCAGGAAATGCCCACACACCCTTAACTCTGCCCTCTTTCAGCAATGTCCCAATATGCTGCTTTAACACACATACATTTTGCTCTGCCAACACCACAGTGGCTGAAATGTCCGTACTTTTCACCTCCATTTACAGCCCTTCCAAACAGATACACACCCTCAGTTGGGCCTGACATGGCACAACCCCTGGGCAAGCTAGATGGGGGTGCAGGCTGGGCCTGGCCATGAGAGTGACTGCAGAGCCAGCCACCCCCCATCAGAGGAATACCCCCACCTCACTGACCCCTGCTCACTCACCCACATTGCCCCCCTCAATTCTGAAAGCCTGGGTGGGGAAGCTTATTTTCTCTTGTGATGCTCTGAGCATCTTGATCTGAGAATGATGCCCCCTCAGCTGTTCCCCTGGGGAAACCAAAAGATTAATTTCAAGGGAGCTGATTAGGTTCCAAGATGATCTCCACCTAGGCTCTCTATGGTCCCGGCCCATGTTGCTAATTGAAAGAACTATGAGCCGATGTCCCTTTTATACAGTTTATTAAAATGAACAAATCAAGACCACACATCACTAAGGTTAAATTACTGTAAACACTACGCAGCTAACTAAGGGTTAAACAATAGTTATACAGTTATGGTCAGATCAGTCAATTAATGAGTTAACAATGATATTATATTGGAATAAAGTGTCATCAATTGGGTAAAATCATCAGAGTAACACAGCAGAACATCAACCCTTTTAAACCCTAAAACAGGATCCCAAGGAAGTGGTTGTGTATTGAGTTATATACCCATAGGCAGCTGGTGGAGCCCCCCTTGGGGAGGCTAGCCCTCGGCTCCACCTCTTTCGCCCGCAACCTCACCCCCGCGGCCAGAACCCCGAGCCCCCCTGCAGCCGGATCCACGAGCCACTCCTTCCTGCCGGCTGGAAGAGCCCTGGGCTGGCCAGGAGGCCCGAGCACCCCCCACCTCAGCCAGAGGAGCCCCAAACCCCTTTCCCCACACCTGCCCGGAGGTGCTCTGAGCCAGCCGCAGCCATGCCACACCTCCCTCCCCAGACCCCAAGCTGGTTCCAGGGTGGCTGAGTAGGCGGTATGTGTTACTCAGCTTCCTGGGTTCATCAGTCATCTCTCTGGAGTCCAGGGAGATGACTGATGAAACCGGGAAGCTGAATAGCACATACAGCCGTCCTGGAACATGCATGAGGCGTTTTCTTCTTTCACTCATGGCTGCTGTTTTGTGCCAGCTAGAGTGGCTCTCAACACTCAGTTGAAGGGGACAAATGAGCAGGCTGGGAGCAGGGCCTGAGTGAGGGAAGATATCAGCGTCTGAAGGGCCTAACTGGCTCCTACTACTTCAGTTGACGGCCTGTTCTCCTCACGTGGGTTCAGGGAAGCAGCGAGAAACAGGAAGCTCCCTGAGAAGCTGGTGTTAATCAGTCCAGGCTCCTGGGAGTGCTAGAGAGGTACCTAAGAGGCTCCTCCTCCTCTCTCTCCCTGCAGCTCCTGCTGCTTTCTGTTATTCCCTCTCACCTTTTCTCCTGCCTGCCTGTTCTGTCTCTTGTGCCCTCCTTCCTCCAGCACAGCACTCCACCATCTCTGTGCATCTAGAGCAGAGAGACTACATATGCACCAGCTGCAGACACAATTTTCTACACTCTGGGTCCTAGTGGCGCCCCCCACAGTCTGGCACCTGAGGCAGCCGCCTCAGTTCGCCTCATGGTGAGGCCAGCCCTGTTTGAAGTCCTTTATATTAATGTTAAATTCTCTGAAACTGTATGATAGGTAGATGCTGTGATCTTTGTACGAACTTCTCCTTTGTATCTGTGCTGGAGAATGCAAGTTCAGCAAAAACTAAGGTACAAGAAGCTTGTAAAATGCACTTAAAAAACCCAATTTCTAGGTGTTATGATATACCTGGCTACTACAATATAGATGAAGTTAGGTTAGAGAAAGTTTGTAATTTCTGTAATGTTAGCCAATATTAATAGTACATACAATATTAACATTATATATAATATCACAGATATTTCTTGAATTGTCCTCATCTTAAGATCTTCCAAAATGCTTTTTTATTTACGTTACAGAAAGAGATAGCTGAAGTTTTGTAATATCAGGGCTAGGCAAAAACATAGCAGAAAAATAGGTAATGCTATGCCTTTAATGTTCAAAACAAAATTCTAGTCTTGAGTCCGTGCTTCTCTGTTTTTGTTTAATGCATGGGGTCTGTATAACAGTCAAAATGTAAAATATATGCCATGTTGAAATTTACAACATATCCCCCACATAGAAGGTGTAGCAATTACTGTCTATGAAAAACATGTCACAGAAAATAGAAAAGATATATTAGATAAAGTGATGTAGGGAAAATTGTGAAACTCCCCTCCCACTTAGGTATAAATACAGGAGGGATAAGCAGTGTGAGCACTGCAAGTCCTGTCTTCCAGAGGGACTGGTAATGTAAGCACTCTTCCTTTCTGTATTATGCTGTATTAATCCTTGACTAATAATCCTTGATTAATAAATTGATTAAGACTAGTTATTGGACATCTCGTTATTAATTTATATTGCACCCACAACAAGTGTGAACATGTCAGTTCGTTGCACAATTTGCAGTATGCTGTTCTTCACTGTTTCAAAGTAGAAATTTTAAATTCCTACTGTTTCCTTAGGAGCATGGCCCAATAGTTGGAATATTCTTTCCCGCTGGCTGAACTGCACTTGAACTTCTTCCATGTCATCATAGAGGGGTGGGGAAAAGACACAGAGAAAATAAGATATTATCGCTTTAGCAAACGGTCATTTGTCTCAAAGTCCCCAATAAATCTGAGGTACATTCTGTCAAACAAAGGTAATATCCAATTATGAGACCAAACTGACTTCAGGACAGAGAGAAAAACCCACAACACAGAGGAGCAGAAGACACTTTCAGTTTCATATAAAATGAAATTCCAGAGAAGGTTATATCTGATAAATCAAAACAGATTCTCCCATTGCGTTCGCCTCTGATCCATTCAATTTTCCTTCGCTCTGTGCCACCTCATTATTATTGAGTCATGTTACTTACAAAAGATTTAGTTTCATCACAAGGGAGAAAAGCAGCCAAACTTCCCATCTACAAACAATCCCAGCTCAGCAGGAAAAAGCCCAGAAGCAGCTTTGCCAAGAGATGGAAGCAGAGATGAAAGCACAGAATGACTACTCTGTGTTTGGGATCCATTCAAATCCCCCTTCCAGGTCTGTGACACTTTCACATCTAGCCCCAGTGAGTCTCATTTAGGATCAAAGTGTGACACCTAAGCACAGGGAGCACAGAGAACACGGCATCACATGACACATTGGGAGGTGCAGGGGTAGAACGTGGGGAGGGTAAACGCTATTGTGGCTTACACAGAAGCTAATGCTGCTGGGGCGAGGGGGGATTGTGACAGTGATGGGGAAGGAGGGAATCCCTTTGACTCACCCCGTCTCCTTCGGGTGTCACAGAGGCTGAAATGACACATTTTTCCTACCCCACTTTGTTCTATTTCAATCTATTATACATGAGGAAAATGGTAGAAAAAATATTTCTTCCTGCAAAACCCCGAGCAAAGTGAGAACAACAGGGATTGAGACAATCTGTCCCCAAAGGGGAACTCCATGACTAACAATCACTTTGTCATGGGGGAATGGTATCAACGTGATGCTCGCGTTTGTCTAGACTAGGAAAAAAGATGGAGGTGAGCTCGGCCAAGCTAACCCCAGCCACTGTACCCGGGTTATATCTGCACTGCAAATGTAGTTGTGTTGTTACAACAAGATCTCTAAACTGAGTCGCTACACCCATGTACATCAGTGTTGCTAGTCAATGTCAACCCTATCTCCTGCATGTGGTGCTGATGGGTATTTCTGGCAGGCGAAGGACACACTCCCAGGACTTATAAAGTAAAGGAGTTGATAAAGGATGATGGGATTCACCCCAAAGAAGGAGGAGGTGCAAAAGACAGAGGCAGGCAACTCACGTGGAGCTGAAAGATCACACTGAAGAAAATGGTACAAACTATGTGGAAATTCGCTAACGTATTTTACAAAAAATCTTTGGCCAGCCCTAGTCAGACATTTATGGTGGCGGTTCTCAACTGGGGGTCCGGGGGCTCCTGGGATTCTGCGAGCCTTTTCAGGGAGTCCGCACGGCCCCATAGCTGAAACCCCGAGTCCCAGCACTGGACCACGGGGCTGAAACCAGGAGCGGTGTGGGGCCAAAGCCACATCCCTGGCACCCCCCCACAGGGCTGAAGCCAGGGGCGACACAGGGCTGAAACCCCAAGCATAGGCGCCAACTCCGTGGGTGCTCCGGGGCTGGAGCACCCACGGAAAAAAATTAGTGGGTGCTGAGCACCCACCGGAAGCTGCCAGTGGCCCCCACCCCCCTGCTCCAGCTCACCTCCGCCTCTGCAAGTGCGCCACCGCGTCCTGCTTCTCCCCTCTCCCTCCCAGCGCTTGCGCCGCGACACAGCTGATTCGCGGGGCAGGGAGGGAGGGGGGAAGAGGGGGAACACGGCGTGCTGGGGGAAGAGGCGGGGCCAGGGCGGGGATTTGGGGAAGGGATCCAATAGAGGCCGGGAGGGGGCGGAGTCAGGGCAGGGGACTTTGGGGATGGGGTTGGAATGGGGGCGGGGCCAGGGGCAGGGAAAAGGTGGAGTCGGGGCAGGGCCTGATGCGGGGGGCACGGGCAACCACCGGTGCCGGAGAAAGTTTGCGCCTATGACCTCAAGCTCCCCGCCCCCAACCACTGAAGCCAGGAGCAGCACGGGGCTGAAACCCTGAGCTCCCCACTTCCCCTCCCCCCCCGAATCTGGGAGCAGTGCGGGGCTGAACCCCTGAGCTCCCCTCCCTCCCCAGAAGTCAGAGTGGCAGGGAGCTGAAACCCTGAGCTCTCCCCACTGAATCCAGAAGCGGCACAGGGCTGAAGCCCTGAGCCCAAGAGCAGAGTTGAGGGGGCACTAGGGTGTTGCCCCCCCGAACTGCAGTGCTTTACGAAGAATGGGGCAGTCCTGGGGGCAGCTCCACCCCCCCACTCCCTCAGGCCCCACCCTCTGGCCAGGTCAGAGATGGGAAGCCGGAGCCAGGCAGTGTGGGACAGCCGCTCTTCTGGCTGCTGGTGCCATGGGGTTGCGGCTGCTCCTCAGCTCCCAGCCCCCTTTGATTGCTCACACAGCCAGTTACAGCTGCCCAGGTAGGGACCTGGCAACGGGGCTAGCAGAGCCCTCGGGGAGCAGCGACCAGAACACAGCCCAAGACAGGTGGGTGGTCTGCTGAAGTGAGTCAGGGGTTGGAGGTGGCGCTCCCTCCCTGGACCCTGCTGTGCGGAGCTGGCCCGAGCCCTGCCGGCCCTTGCCCCCCCAAAATAGAAGTCAAACTCCCCCTATGCCCAAGGATCCCACCCCCGGGTCCAGAGCCCCAAGTTGCTACCCACCCCCGCTGGGCCCTGGAGTTTTTATAGCATGTTGAGGGGGCCTCAGAAAGAAAAGGTTGAGAACTCCTGATTTATGGCATTACTCGCCTGTGTGGATTCTCTTATGTTTGATGAAAATTGAGCTCTTATTGAAATTTTTCCCGCATTCAGGGCATGTGAAGTTTGTCACTCCTCTATGGATTCGCTGATGACTAATAAGGGCTGAGCTCCGATTGAAGCTTTTCCCACACTCAGAGCATGAGCAGAGTGTCTTCCCTACATGGATTCTCTGATGTGTGATAAGGTTTGAGCTCCGATTGAAGCTTTTCCCACACTCAGAGCACGTGTAGGGTCGCTCTCCCGTGTGGATTCTCCGATGTGTGATAAGGTGTGAGCTCTGGCTGAAGCTTTTCCCGCACTCAAGGCAGGTATAGGGTGTCTCCCCAGTGTGAATTCGCCGATGTTTGTTCAGGTTTGAGCTGTGGTTGAAGCTTTTCCCACACTCAGGGCATGTGTAGGGTTTCTCTCCTGTGTGGATTCTCCAATGCCTAATAAGGTCTGAACTCTCATTGAAGCTTTTCCTGCACTCGGAGCATATATAGGGTGTCTCTCCTGTGTGGATTCTCTGATGTGTGATAAGGTTTGAGCAGTGATTGAAGCTTTTCCCACACTCAGAGCATGTGTAGGGTCGCTCTCCCGTGTGGATTCTCCGATGTGTGATGAGGTGTGAGCTCTGGGTGAAGCTTTTCCCACACTCAAGGCAGGTGTAGGGTGTCTCTCTAGTGTGGATTCTCCGATGTGTGATCAGGTTTGAGCTGTGGTTGAAGCTTTTCCCACACTCCGGGCATGTGTAGGGTTTCTCTCCTGTGTGGATTATCCAATGCCTAATAAGGTCTGAACTCTCACTGAAGCTTTTCCTGCACTCAGAGCATGAGTAGGGTGTCTCACCCGTGTGGATTCTCTCATGTGTGATAAGAGCAGATCTCCGACAGAAGCTTTTCCCACACTCAGAGCACATGTAGGGTGTCTCTCCTGTGTGGATTCTCTGATGTGTGATGAGGTGTGAGCTGTGATTGAAGCGTTTCCCGCACTCAGGGCATGTGTAGGGCGTCTCTCCAGTGTGGATTCTCCGATGGGTGATCAGGGCTGAGCCATGACTGAAGCTTTTCCCACACTCAGAGCATGTGTAGGGTGTCTCTCCTGTGTGGACTCTCTGATGTGTGATAAGGTTTGAGTTCCGATTGAAGCTTTTCCCACATTCAGAGCATGTGTAGGGTCTCTCTCCTGTGTGGATTCTCCGATGTGTGATGAGGTGTGAGTTCCGATTGAAGCTTTTCCCACACTCAGGGCATGTGTATGGCCTCTCTCCAGTGTGGATTCTCTGATGTGTGATGAGGGTTGAGCTCTGACTAAAACCTTTCCCACACTCAAGGCATGTATAGGGTCTCTCTCCCATGTTCATTCTTTCATGTCTAATAATGTCAAATGTCTGATAATATACTGAAGCTTTTCTCTGGCCTATGCTGACTCTCACAGGCTTTTGCCTCTGCACAAATCCAAGAAACTTTCCTTTTGGACCTTCCTGCTAATGTCACATGTGGTACAACTTGTTTAGCATATTCCTGCTGTGGATTCTGCTCCTCATTCTCACTCACCATCCGATCACCTGGAAGGATAGAGAGAGAATCCAGGCATCGGTCACTCCCTATGCTGGGGAGAAAGGAAACCCCCGAGAGGAATGGGAAAAGGTGGGAACAAACCAAAATAAGTGCTGGAGACATCAAACAAAACAGGATTTGATTTGAACCCCTCCCCCAACCTGCCCTGCCTAAAGTCCTTCCCCGGAGGACAGAGAAGAGAGGATCATTTCTGGGTCCACATCCCATTCAGGGGGAAGGAATATTGGGGAGGGAGCTATAGCCAGGTGTCAGTCAGCAGAGGAAGGAAGCCAGGAGTGACATCTGTCATGAGGATGCCACATTTGCTGGGAACAATTCTGAATTTGGAGAGCTCACAAGATCTTTGTAGGGAATCCCAAATGTTTCCTTCATTCATGGACAGTTTCTGAGTTGGTTAGCTGAGGCCTCACCTGTCTGGGCACCTTTCTGGAGCTCACTTTCCTCAGAGCCCTGGAGATCTTGGACCCACAGCTCTTTCCCCCGTTCCAGCTGGGAGATCACATCAGGTTTGGAAACTGGAAACCCTGCGTAAGAGAACAAAAACAAGAGAGATCAGCTGAATTTGTGGGATACTTGTCACAAAGAACATTCCATGATTTTACCCTCAGCTCATTTTTAAGCATCCTGAAGCCAGCTTCCATAGTTCTAAGCAGCAGGACAGTTATTATTATTAATCATGTTCATTAAAGTAGTGCCAAAGGGCCAATAAAAATCAGGGCCCTATTGTTCCAGGCATTGTATAAACACAGAGTAGTAGATGCTCCATGCCCTGAGGAACTTACAATCTATATAGACAAGACACACACGGTGGCAGAAGAAATTAGAATACAGGAGCAGAGTGAACAATGTAATGGCAGACAGAAATAACACAGGCATATCTTGATATTATTGTATTTAATTGTGATGGGGTACACAATCCCCACACTGGGCCTGATGGGGTTAAAGGAGACTACTGGGCACAGGTAGCCCTACCCTCCGGCCTGTGGAGCATGTTTCAGCTGGAGGAACAGGTTAAAAGATGCTCAGAAGCCCAGGGAAATGGGGAAGAGGGAACAGGCTAAGGGAAAACAGGTTCTTCTCCTGAAAAGCCACTTGGAAGGTTGGACCTGGGATGGAACAGCAACAGTGGTGAGGCCCCCAGGCCATGCCTTCTCCAAACCCCGCCCACCCTTTTCTCACAACCAGCAGACCCCACCGAGCTCTGCTCTTCTGAACTCAGGGGGAGCTTGAGTGGGAGATGAGACACTGACCAGAGACCTCGGAAGAGGCTGTTGCCATGGTGGAGAACTACCTGATGTCCCTTGGGTCCATAGCTGAAATGCCAAAAACCAGTCTGGTGCACCTCCGGAGCCCCAAGTCCCACTGAGCCCAAAACTCACTGAGGCTATCCAGCTGGACTTGGACACCGAATCCTAGTAGAGGGGGATACAAAAGGCCAGTAGAGGAGCCTGGAAGCCCACCCTCATCTAGCCAGGAGACATTTGGGTCAAGCAGAGCAGCCGCATTAGAAGGGGCCATCCCACTCAGGAGAATTAATGGCTAAACCTCTTTCTTCCATGGGGGCTAGTTGCATGTGAGCAGCCAGGCCATTTCAGGTGGGACTGCCCATTCATGGACTATAATTATGGGCAGGCCTGGACAGCGGATAACTGGGCTCAGAAAAGGGGCCCAGGGAAAATGTTAGTCCCCTTGCTAGTGAATGGAGTAAAAGTACAAGGACTGATAGGCTCTGGCTGCAGCTGGACTTTAGTCAGGGAGTGGTTGGTGAGGTCGGGAAGAGAATCTAGAGGCATGGTCTGAACCCAGTGTATCAATGGGGACATATAACCCTGTCCGATGAGACCAACTGACTCTGCAAGACCACACTGAGACAGTGCAGGCCAGAGTGGCCAAAGACCTGGCCTATCTGGTCATATTTCGGCATGACTGGAAGTTTTTCAGGGAGGATGTCCAGGGATGGCCTGGAGCATCTGTAGAGGGGCTAGAGCCGGACTAGAAGAACCAAGAGAACAGGAGATGGTCATGGTGGCCAACAGGAGGTGCCACGAGGAGACGGCTCCATTGGAGGCCAAAGATCCAGAAGGACCACCCTCACGGGCAAAAGACTTTTCACCTGAACTTAACTGGAGCAGTAGAGGCCTGCTATCACTGCTCAACCTGGACCTGCTGTCTAGCAAATAAACATTGTGGGAGAGCACAGGAGGGACCCAACCCTGAGTCAGGTTTATGAACGTCTCATCCATGTGGATGACAAAGTGTTAAAAATTGCTAGAGGAGAGACCATATCAGTTGATGAAGCAGGCTAAGACAGGGCTGGTCAAATGCAGATTCGTTACCCAGGAATTTCCAAAGGGGAGGTGCTTCAATTAGCCCATGCAGTGCTGTGCCGGGGCACTTGGGGACAGAGAAGACACTCATCAGAGTGACCACGGAGTTCTACTGGCCGGGCATCCACCCCAGAGGCACGGGACTATTGTGCCTCCTGCCCCAAGCACCAGTGGGTGAGCCAGAAAAAGATCTCAAAGGCCCCCCCTGGTACTATTCCCCTCTGCAGGGGTCCCTCTGATGGGCAGGTGCTGAGATTGGGGGACAGAGGAAGGATCACTGGATGATTTCCCTGTTGTGTCCATTTCCTAGGAAGCATCTGGCATTGGGCCCTGTCAGAAGACAAGATACTGGGCTAGATGGACCATTGCTCTGACCCAGTATGGCCATTCTTATGTTCTTATGGACAGGCACAGAGCTGGTGGGTCCGCTGAAAACGTCTGCAGCCAGGTACAAATATACATTGGTGATCTTGGACTGTGCCAGCTGGGGCCATTCTCCTGTGGTCAGAAATGGCAGCTGTCATCGCTAGTAAGCTCATGAAAGTATTTGCCTGAGTAGGGATCCCAAAAGAAATATTTACAGAGCAAGGGACAAACTTCACCTCACAGTTAATGAAGGTGTGACACTGACAGACTAGTCACCTTATGTATGACCCATAAGAACTTAACAAGAGGCATTGAAATGTAATCGAGACAATCTACTTGTATATGAATTTCAAAGAGATGTACTAGATCTGCAATCATTAAACCATTTATTTGTAGTAATAGAAATCAAGGGTAGTTGCTAAGTGTATTTGTCTGTGTTTGTTATACTTCTAACAAAATATAGGTAATGTAACCAGATTAGCTTTTGGATGCTAATTCCCTTTTATGTTTTAATTGTGGTATATTATGCATGTGGATGGTTCAGCTAACCTTAAAATCAATAGATGTAAGATACTGCAGGAAACTAACCATATTATTTACATTGTCTTCAGCTTAATTTTCTGTGCTTTAATGAAGTACTGGCTAATTGCTGTATGTGAATGAATCCAACTAGTTTACCTGTATCATAGAATATCAGGGTTGGAAGGGACCTCAGGAGGTCATCTAGTCCAACCTCCTGCTCAAAGCAGGACCAATCCCCAGAAAGATTTTTGCCCCAGCTCCCTAAATGGCCCCCTCAAGGATTAAACTCACAACCCTGGGTTTAGCAGGCCAATGCTCAAACCACTGAGCTATCCCTCCCCGTTATATGCTTAGGAAATAGAATAGCTTCAAAGCAACCATCTGCATTGCCTGTTCTTCCCCGGGGAAGGTCCTGCTGTGACAAGGTTTATCAGCTTGCTAGAGAACTATAAAGGAAGGACCTGATTCTTTTTATCTCTAGTCTGCTTAAACTTTGAACAGGTAAGTATAGGTCGTAGGATGGAGATCTTCCAAATAATGATTTGGATTAACTGGGAAAATTCATGGAAAGACTTGAACAGACTCTACAACTGGACTCCCTATTGGACTAAAACCTTTTAAATTGATTCCAGAAAGACTTACAAATCAGCAGCCTCACCATCTCTGCTATGAAACTGATCTAAGGACTTTACACTTATTTCTATGTATATTGATCTTTCAACCTTTTGCACATCTTTTCTTTCTTTTTCCTTTTATTATTAAATCTTTAGTCATTTAGTTACTAAAGGACTGGCATCGGTGTGATTACTGGGTAAGATCTGAGACTCATATTGACCTGGGGATCAATTTCCAGTCCTTTGGGAATGGCAAAACTCACATATGGTGAATCTGGTCTTCAGTAACCCATCACTATATTAGACTTGGCTGTCTAGATGGAAGTCAAGAGCTGGAATGTTTAAAGGGGACTGTGTTTGGTTTCTTGGTAACCAGTGTGGTACTGCAGAAGTTGTTTTGTTACTGGCTTGGTGAATCTAATTATAGAATAAACACCCAGTTTGGGGGATTGTCTGTCCCATTCCTTGCAGTATGCCCTGAGTGTAGCATTGTCAATATGGTCCATCCGGGCACCCGGTCACAGAAGGAGTTATGCCACCTGCTATGGTTCAAGTCCTTGAAGACGTCAGTATACCACCACCAAACCGACAGTCTGGTGGAACAGTTTAACAAAACGTTAAAAAGTTGAGATAGTTCAATCCACTGACTTCTGACACTGGTACCACCTCACCTGTCCTGCTCATCACCCGCAAGATGCCCCAGGCATCCACAGGTTTCTCCCCATTTGAATTACTGCACGGGAGGCAGTCAAGGGGAATCCTGGACCTCCTCCATGAGACATGGGAAGGACAGAACTCCAGAACAACCAATGTAGTGTGCTATGTTATAGTCGAGAAATAAATTGAAGACCCTGGGGGAGCTTGCGAGGGGAAACCTGCAAAAGGGACAACACAATCAGGAGCAGGTCTATAACAAGGCTCGTCTCTGAGAGCTCCAACCTGGAGACCAAGCGATACTTCTGCTGCTGACATTGAAATCCAAGCTACTGGCCGGATGGCAAGTGTGACGGGTTAGATCACAGAAACCCCCTTGGGAATTTCCAACTGATGTGCCAAGACTACTTCTGCCCCTGCTTTCCTGCCCTAGCAGCTTAGGACTTCAGTGTCCTGTCTGGTTTGAGCCAGACCCACTAGCCTGCTGCAAACCCAGACCCAGGGTCTGAACCACGTCCCCTAACAGCTGTAGGCTTAACTGAAAGCGACGTACAGAAGTGTTCCTGTCTTTAACACTCAGATGTCCAACTCCCAATGGGGTCCAAACCCCAAATAAATCAATTTTACCCTGTATAAAGCTTATACAGGGTAAACTCATAAATTGTTCGCCCTCTATAACACTGATAGAGAGATATACACAGCTGTTTGCGCCCCCCCCACCCCCCCAGGTATTAATACATACTATGGGTTAATAAGTAAAAAGTGATTTTATTAAATACANGCCCCCCTCTCCCCCCCAGGTATTAATACATACTATGGGTTAATAAGTAAAAAGTGATTTTATTAAATACAGAAAGTAGGATTTAAGTGGTTCCAAGTAGTAACACACATTGAATCTATTTCCCCATGTTAAGTATCCTCACACCTTCTTGTCAAACTGTCTTAAATGAGCTATCTTGATTATCCCTACAGAAGTTTTTTTTTCTCCTGCTGACAATAGCTCATCTTAATTAATTAGCCTCTTAGAGTTGGTAGGGCCACTCCCACCTTTTCATTGTTCTTAGAACAAAGTGAATTACCAAGTAAAATAAAATAGAACACGCAAGTCTATGTCTAAGAAACTGAATACAAATAAAACCTCACCAATTCCAGTAAGCTTCCTTTCACAGACTAGTCTCCTGCTAGTCTGGGTCCAGCAATCACTCACCCCCTGTAGTTACTGTCCTTTGTTCCAGTTTCTTTCAGGTATCCTTTGGGGGTGGAAAGGCTCTCTCTTTAGCTAGCTGAAGATAAAATGGAGGGGTCTCCCAGGGGTTTAAATAGACTTTCTCTTGTGGGTGGAGACCCCCTCTTCACTCCTATGCAAATCCAGCTCCAAGTTGGAGTTTTGGAGTCACATGGGCAAGCCACATGTCCATGCATGACTCAGTTTTTACCAGCCAAGCCACATTCCTGGGAAGGCTCAGATGTGGATTGGCATCTTCAAGTTCATTGTTGGCTTAAATGGTTTTTGATTGGGCACTTAATTTGCACTTTTCTCAAGAAGCTGACCAAATGCTCTACTAGGCTAGTTAAAATCAAGCCAATACACGGCCAATATTCATAACCCGAATACAAAAATGATACACACATACAAATAGAATGAATACATTCAGTAGATCATAACCTTTACATAGCTATGTTACATGGCATACGTAGCCTAAAACATATTCCAGTTATGTCACGTATACAATCATAAGCATATTCCATAAAGCCTTATGGGGGGCATCGTCACAGCAAGGTGATAAGACAGGTGGGGGAGATTGATTATGAGGTCCAGGAACCCAGAAGGAAGACATCAACCCAGGTATATCATGTCAACCTGCGCAAGGCTTGGAAGGGACAGGAAGGCCTCCTCGTCATTCCATTCCCTCCCAACCCCAAACTCAGCTCTCAGGCCCCCACACCCAAGATAATACCCCTGTGCTGGTAGGAAAGAACCTGCGGCCCAGCCAAGAGCAGCGAGGAAATGGGGTAGAGTGAACAGGCTGGAGGGAAGCCAGGTCCTTCTCCTGAAATGCCACATGGAAAATTGAACCTGGAAGGGAACCACGATGCTGGTGAGTCCCATGTGCAGTGCGTTCTCCAAGCCATGCCCTTTCCTGCGGGGCTCTGCTCATCTGAACTCTGTTCAGTTCCAGACTGTTTGGACTCTAGGGGACCATGCCACAAGCTCAAAGAGAGGAGAGGTAGGAAGTGGCCCAGGGTGGCGGGTTTACATCCTCTGCATGGAGGAGTTGGCTGGTGTTGCTTCCCACTGGGTACAGGCCTGGGACACGAAGGAGAGGAAGGCCCAGGTCCTCCTACCATGTCCCGCTTGAGAGCTAGGCCTGACATGGGCCAAAACTGTGATGCCTCTGGCCCAGGAGAAGGGGTAGGCATCTCTGCATCCCCCTCTTTGAGGCAAGAGATGGGAAACCAGGTATGCTAACCATTAGTCCACTTGGCCCCCCCGAATAAACTATTACATTAACATTATGAATTTTACCTGTACATTTGAACTAGCCCTTGAAAGCATGAAAATGTCACTGAGTATTATACTGAGATAGGCCAGATTATATCGGCCCATAGAGTATTTACACACCTTTGTATCAATAAGTGTCATGTATTTGTGTGTTCCTGGCTCACTGAGGGGTGGGTGGGGGATGGGTTCCTGTGGAATCTGCTGTCAGCAGGGGGTGATTAATGCCAAATTCCAAGGCTGATTATGCAGATATCCAGCATTTGAGGCTTTGTCCCCCTTCGGTAAGAGCAGTGACTGGTGTTACCTGTTTCAGGAGACTGGGGAACAACGTTGGATTTGGGACACAAAAGGCTGTTTGAGCTGACTGAGGGGGGTGTCCTTGAGTACGTCTACACTGCAAAAAAAAACAACTGACAGGGAGCCTGAGCCTGGGTCTGCAGACTCGGGCTAACAGGGCTCACACTGCAGCACTAAAAATAGCCGTGTACTTTCCTGCTCAGGCTGGAGCTCAGGATCTGAATCCTGGGGCGGCATGTAGGTCTCAGAGCCTGAGCTTCAGCCAGAGCTGGAACATCAATATGGCTTTTTTTAGTGCTGTAGCACAATGGTTCTCAAACTGTGGGTCGTGACCCCAAAGTGGGTCATGAGCCCATTTTAATAGGGTCGCCAGGGCTGACTTAGACTTGCTGGGGTCTGGAGCCGAAGCCTGAGGGCTTGAGCCCTGGGCAGTGGAGCTCAGGTTACAGGCCCCTTGCCTTGGCATGAAGCCCTTGCCTTCGGCTTTGCCCCCACCACTTGAGGCAGTAGGGCTTTTGCTTTGGCCCCACCACCCAGGACAGCAGGGCTAGGGCAGGTTCAGACTTTGGTCCTCCCTTCTGGGGTTGTGTAGTAAGTGGACTTAACTATTTTGATTAATTTTTAGGGTTGTCAATTAATTGCAGTTAACTGGGAAAAAAAGCCCCCGCATCATGCCCCATTGCCATCAGCAGGCCCCTCATTGCAGGGACTGACACCCACCACTGCGCCATGCTCCAATGCCCCCAGCCAGCCCTTCACTCTGGGAGCCGACACCCTCCCGCACCATGCCCCAATGTCCCTGGCTGGACACTCGTTCCAGGAGCCGTCCCTCCCGCCTCGTGCCCCATTGCCCCCGACTGGCCCCTCACTCCAGGGACTGACACTCCCCCGCGCAATGCCCCATTGCTCCAAGGGGCACCCCATAGAGAACAGGGGCCTGGCAAGCCCAGCCTCTCTGCACCAGCCTCGCTTCCCCTGCCACATGCCGCACACTGTATACGTTATATTCTGTGTTGTAACTGAAATCAATATATTTGAAAATTTAGAAAACATCCAAAAATATTTATATAAATAGTATTCTATTATAGTTTAAGTTTCATTAATCACAATTAATTTTTTTAATCACTTGATGCCCTAGTAATTTTGTATCATCTGCAAACTTTGCCACCTCACTGTTCACCCCTTTTTACAGATCATTTAGAAAAATATTGAATAGTACTGGTCCCAGTATAGATCTCTGCAGGACCCTGCTATTTACCTCTCTACTATGAAAACTGACCATTTATTCCTACCCATTATTTCCTATCTTTTAACCAGTTACCAATCCATGAGAGGACCTTCCCTCTTATGCCATGACTGCTTAGTTTGCTTAAGAGCCTTTGATGAGGGACCTTGTTAAAGGCTTTCTGAAAGTCCAAGTACACAATATCCACTGGATCATCCTTATCAATGTTTTTTGACCCGACAAATAATTCTAAAGGATTAATGAGGCACAATTTCCCTTTACAAAGTCGTGTTGACTCTTCCACAATCACTCATGTTCATTTGTGTGTCTGATAATTCTGTTCTTTATTATAGTTTCAACCAATTTACCTGATACTGAAGTTACGCTTACCAGCCTATAAGTGCCAGGACCGCCTCTGGAGCCTTTTAAAAAAAAAAATTAGTGTCACATTAGCTGTCTTCATCTAAGGGTATGTCTACACTACGAAATTAGGTCGAATTTATAGAAGTCGTTTTTTTAGAAATTGTTTTTATACAGTCGATTGTGTGTGTCCCCACACAAAATGCTCTAAGTGCATTAAGTCGGCAGACTGAGTCCACAGTACCGAGGCTAGCGTCGACTTCCGGAGCATTGCACTGTGGGTAGCTATCCCCCAGTTCCCGCACTCTCCGCTGCCCATTGGAATTCTGGGTTGAGATCCCAATGCCTGATGGGGCAAAAACAGTGTTGCAGGTGATTCTGGGTACATGTCGTCAGGCCCCCCCTCCCTCCGTGAAAGCAATGGCAGACAATCGTTTCGCACCTTTTTTCCTGGGTTACCTGTGCAGACGCCATACCACGGCAAGCATGGAGCCCGCTCAGCTCACCGTCACCGTACATCAGAGCAACGGCAGACAATCGTTTTGCGCCTTTTTTCAACCCAGACACCATAGCACTGGGATCATGGAGCCCGCTCAGATCACCGTGGCAATTATGAGCACTATAACCACCACGCGCATTATCCTGGAGTATATGTAGAGCCGGAACCTGGCAAAGCAAAACCAGGCAAGGAGGCGACGGCAGCGCGGTGATGAGAGTGATGAGGAAATAGACATGGACATAAGACTTCTCACAAAGTACGGGCCCCAGCAATGTGCAAATCATGGTTTTAATGGGGCAGGTTCATGCCGTGGAATGCCGATTCTGGGCCCGGGAAACAAGCACAGCCTGGTGGAACCGCATAGTGTTGCAGGTGTGGGACGATTCCCAGTGGCTGCGAAACTTTCGCATGCGTAAGGGCACTTTCATGGAACTTTGTGACTTGCTTTCCCCTGCCCTGAAGCGCCAGAATACCAAGATGAGAGCGGCCCTCACAGTTGAGAAGCGAGTGGCGATAGCCCTGTGGAAGCTTGCAACGCCAGACAGCTACCGGTCAGTCGGACATCAATTTGGAGTGGGCAAATCTACTGTGGGGGCTGCTGTGATCCAAGTAGCCAACGCAATCAAAGACCTGCTGATATCAAGGGTAGTGACTCTGGGAAATGTGCAGGTCATAGTGGATGGCTTTGCTGCAATGGGATTCCCTAACTGTGGTGGGGCGATAGATGGAACCCATATCCCTATCTTGGCACCGGAGCACCAAGCCAGCGAGTACATAAACCGAAAGGGGTACTTTTCAATGCTGCTGCAAGCACTGGTGGATCACAAGGGACGTTTTACCAACATCAACGTGGGATGGCCAGGAAAGGTACATGACGCTCGCGTCTTCAGGAACTCTGGTCTGTTTCAAAAGCTGCAGGAAGGGACTTTCTTCCCAGACCAGGAAATAACCGTTGGGGATGTTGAAATGCCTATAGTTATCCTTGGGGACCCAGCCTACCCCTTAATGCCATGGCTCATGAAGCCATACACAGGCAGCCTGGACAGTAGTCAGGAGCTGTTCAACTATAGGCTGAGCAAGTGCAGAATGGTGGTAGAATGTGCATTTGAACGTTTAAAAGCGCGCTGGCGCAGTTTACTGACTCGGTTAGACCTCAGCAAAACCAATATTCCCATTGTTATTACTGCTTGCTGTGCGCTGCACAATATCTGTAAGAGTAAGGGGGAGACATTTATGGCGGGGTGGGAGGTTGAGGCAAATCGCCTGGCCGCTGATTACGCGCAGCCAGACACCAGGGCGGTTAGAAGAGTACAGGAGAAAATCAGTTTCATGACTGGCCAGGCTACGGTGTGAAAGTTCTGTTGGTTTCTCCTTGATGAACCCCCCCCCCCCTTGGTTCACTCTACTTCCCTGTAAGCTAGCCACCCTCCCCTCCGCCCTTCGATCACCGCTTGCAGAGGCAATAAAGTAATTGTTGCTTCACATTCATGCATTCTTTATTAATTCATCACACAAATAGGGGGCTAACAGCAGGGAACATTTCTGTTCAGCCACAGCCAAACCGCCGAGCAGGAACGGGCACCTCTGAAAGTCCCCTTAATAAAATCACTCTATTTCAACCAGGTGACCATGAATTATATCACTCTCCTGAGGATAACACAGAGAGATAAGGAACTGATGTTGTTTGAATGCCAGCAAACACCGGGACCATACGCTGCCATGCTTTATTATGCAATGATTCCAGACTACGTGCTACTGGCCTGGCGTGGTAAAGTGTCCTACCATGGCGGACGGAATAAGGCTGCCCTCCCCAGACTTTTCCAGTAGCTGTACTGGCCGCGAATGCCAGGGCAAATTAATCATTAAACACGCTTGCTTTTAAACCATGTCTAATATTTACAAAGGTACACTCACCAGAGGCCCCTTCTCCGCCTTCAGGGTCCGGGAGCACACCTTGGGTGGGTTCGGGGGCTACTGGCTCCAGATCCAGGGTGAAAAACATATCCTGGCTGTTGGGGAAAACGGTTTCTCCGCTTCCTTGCTGTGCGCTATGTTCAATCTCTTCATCATCATCTTCCTCGTCCCCAAAACCCGCTTCCGTGTTGTGTGCTTCTCCATTGATGGAGTCAAAACACAGGGTTGGGGTAGTGGTGGCTGCACCCCCTAGCATGGCATGCAGCTCATCATAGAAGCGGCATGTTCGGGGCTNATCCAGGGTGAAAAACATATCCTGGCTGTTGGGGAAAACGGTTTCTCCGCTTCCTTGCTGTGCGCTATGTTCAATCTCTTCATCATCATCTTCCTCGTCCCCAAAACCCGCTTCCGTGTTGCGTGCTTCTCCATTGATGGAGTCAAAACACAGGGTTGGGGTAGTGGTGGCTGCACCCCCTAGCATGGCATGCAGCTCATCATAGAAGCGGCATGTTCGGGGCTCTGATCCGGAGTGGCCGTTTGCCTCTCTGGTTTTCTGGTAGGCTTGTCTTAGCTCCTTAATTTTCACGCGGCACTGCTTTGCGTCCCTGTTATAGCCTCTGTCCTTCATGCCCTTGGAGCCTTTTTCAAATGTTTTTGCATTTTGTTTACTGGAATGGAGTTCAGCTAGCACGGATTCATCTCCCCATACAGCGATCAGATCCCGTACCTCCCGTTCGGTCCATGCTGGAGCTCTTTTGCAATCCTGGGACTCCATCATGGTCACCTCTGCTGATGAGATCTGCACTCACCTGCACCTTGCCACGCTGGCCAAACAGGAAATGAGATTCAAAAGTTCACGGGCCTTTTCCTGTCTACCTGGCCAGTGCATCTGAGTTGAGAGCGCTCTCCAGAGCGGTCACAATGGAGCACTCTGGGAAAACTCCCGGAGGCCAATACCGTCGAATTGCGTCCACGCTACCCCAAAATCGACCCAGCAAGGCCGATTTCAGCACTAAACCCCTCGCCGGGGAGGAGTACAGAAATCGATTTAAAGACCCCTTTAAGTCGAAAAAGTGATTTCCCTTCCCTGAGAAAACCCCTATGGCAATTCGTATTAGTGGCCACTAGGGGGAAGTAGAAGCCACACTAACAACAGAACCCTGAACTTTTCAACTGTGTTTTTTCTAATTCCCTTGAGCCAGGAGATGCTGGTACCAAACTAGTTTTCACTGACCAGATAGTAGAAGCACAGGGTCTGGAACCACCAATCAAGTGTTAACACGGCAAGGGTCTCTATCTGAATGTGTATAAAGGATCTGTGAAACTTGTGTAAGTCAAAGTCTTTGTACCAAGGTGCAAGCTCTCCTTTATTCTCCAGAATAAAGCCTCTTTTTCCTTCTCTGTCTGGCTGTTTTGGCTCTCAGCTAGGCGGACCCGATATTTCGGTAACAGTTTCTGGCGACCCCAGATGGGACCCTCCTAGCTCGGACATTGGACTCCGGACGGCTGCAGCGAACTGGGAACGGCGCCAACGGGGTGTTTAGCCCCTCTTTCTCTGCTTCACCGCAGCCCCTGGGGTTCGTGTTCCGATAAGGTGAGTCCTAATAGGATAAGGTAACGCTATCTGGGTCTGTTCTGTTCTGGTTAACCATTTAATGTTTTTCTGCCTTATACATTTGAACGTTGGAGTGGGAGCAGAACTGAGCCTCTCATTCGTAATTCCTCAGAGTGGAAGCCATCGCGTGCGATGAAGCTCTGAGGTCGAGTGGGATCCTTCTGTCCCGTCCCCTTTAGCGGTCGGTGTAGGTAGAAAAACCCCGTGATAAGATTCTGGATTATACCATAATTCCCTCTGTTCTCTGTGTAATTCTCTGTTAGAGTGTCAGCAGGCAGATGGGTGGGTCTCAGGGAAAACCCTCTAAGGATAGTCCTTTGGATTATATGTTAAATAATGGCCCTTACCCGGTGTTCAAAAAGGGATGTCAAGGAAACGCTTTTTACAGCTTTGTACCCAGGATTGGCCACTGATTGGCCCGAATACGGCTCCTTTGATATTCCAACTTATCTAACTCCCCTGCGCCTAATATTGGAGAACCAGGCACCGGGGCAAATGGACTATTGGTTTTTGTGGGACGATGAGGCTCATCGTCGTTTAAAGAAGGTACAGATTCAGGCCCCTTTATGCCCGANCCCGAGCATGTGAGTTGGCAGCAGGTCAGTCGGTGAACATATATACTGACTCGAAATATACCTTTGGTGTTTGCCATGCAACGGGCCAACTTTGGGAGGGCATGGGGGCCACCAAGACACAGAAGGGAGAATGGGAACTACCTGATGGGAGAAGAGCCTTGCCCCGAGCTGCCTTGTGGCCTGCCCTGCTTAAACTACATCAGGAAACACACGGAGGAGCAGAGGCCATGGCAGCTACTGTAAATAGACTTTGGTGTGCTCCTGGAGTATTCCAGGAAGCTAAACGAGTCCTTGCTACCTGTGACATTTGTGCAAAATTCAATCCAAGGGGGGAACCAAAAGGCCCCCCCGGTGCCAGGTTATGGGCATACACACCCTTTAAACAACTCCAAATTGACTACTCAGAGATGCCTAAGTGCCAAGGCTACAAGTACCTCCTGGTAATCATGTGCCAACTGACTGGCTGGACTGAAGCATTTCCAACAAGACAAGCAACCGCCTTAGAAGTAGGAAAGATCTTACTGAACCATGTTATTCCTAGGTTTGGCCCCCCTAGGTCTATTGGCTCTGATCAGGGAGCTCATTTCACTGCTCAGGTTATTCAACATATTGCGAAGGCCCTAGGTATTACCTGGCTCCTACACACCCCTTGNATATCTCTCCACAGGTACGCAGCCCAATTTCAGTCCCTACCTGCAAATGTCCCTGCCCATCGGATCACTCCTGGGTCTATGTGAAAGAGTGGAAACACGAGCCTCTCCAACCCCGGTGGACAGGCCCTTTCCAAGTCCTTCTTACCTCCCACACTGCAATTCGAGTGAAAGAACGAGACACTTGGATTCATCACACCCGAGTCAAGCTAGCCCCTAGGCTGGGTCCAGAAGCAGACGACTCCGGACCTCGAGGGAGCACCGCCAGCTCTTCCCACCGCGACCCGGAAGAGCCAGAAGCAGACGATACCTGTCAGACTGAACCCTTCAAGGGACTGAAACTTTTGTTCAGGCGAAATAAGTCCTGAGACTTTATAACTATGATTTTGTGGGTGGTGGTACAGTGGCTACTTCCTCTGAGTTTGCCCCTTCTACATGCCAACCCCCACCCAGCGACTGAGTCCTTACAGCGCCTGGCCACATTGGGGCACCTATCTGATTGTTGGTTGTGTCACCAAACCCTTTCTGAGGAAGGAATAGGATTATGGGCTGTACCTGTAAATCTCTCTGAAGTACTCTCCTTACAGGTAGTACGGAAAACTGAATGGGCATGGGTTGGGAAATATCAGTACGACAAGTATGGGAAAATGCCAAAGGACTTGGGAGGGACATGGGCTCCCTCCCCCTTGAGGCCTGTGACCAAACCCTGCGGTTTGATGCCAGAACTGGGACCCTTTACCCTTTGCATACCTCTGAGAACGCCCAGAAACCCCCTTGTCTCCTGGAAAGGGTCTTTGCTGTAAGATTGATGGGCATCCATCACCAAGGGCAGTGGTTTCCCTCATTCCTCCCATTGGGCCCCATAAATGCCACACATGCATATTAAGTGGATTATTTTCCTTCTTCTCTTTCTATGTGTTTTTTGGGTAATGATACAATGTGCAAAATGTCTGTGTACTGCTATAACCAGAAGCTCTGCTGTTCGAAAGAAAACCCAGTATCTTTCCCTCCAGCCTGATCGCAAATTGTGTAACGGGCCTGACAATTTGGGTTTGTCAGGCCCGAAGGGGGGGCTGTGAAAGTCACCAAGTGATTTCCCTTCCCTGAGAAAACCCCTATGGCAATTCGTATTAGTGGCCACTAGGGGGAAGTAGAAGCCACACTAACAACAGAACCCTGAACTTTTCAACTGTGTTTTCTCTAATTCCCTTGAGCCAGGAGATGCTGGTACCAAACTAGTTTTCACTGACCAGATAGTAGAAGCACAGGGTCTGGAACCACCAATCAAGTGTTAACACGGCAAGGGTCTCTATCTGAATGTGTATAAAGGATCTGTGAAACTTGTGTAAGTCAGAGTCTTTGTACCAAGGTGCAAGCTCTCCTTTATTCTGCAGAATAAAGCCTCTTTTTCCTTATCTCTGTCTGGCTGTTTTGGCTCTCAGCTAGGCGGACCCGATATTTCGGTAACACCGGCAAGGCCGATTTCAGCACTAATCCCCTCGTCGGAGGTGGAGTAAAGAAATCGATTTAAAGAGCCCTTTAAGTTGAAAAAAAGGGCTTCGTCATGTGGACGGGTCCAGGCTTAAATCGAGGTAACGCTGCTAAATTCGACCTAAAATCGTAGTGTAGACCAGGCCTAACTACATAAACAAATTCCCAGGACATAGTACAGGAATGCACCGATCCCTCCAAAGATAAGGGGGGATGACATCATAATGCATAAAGATGTTTTGTTCGAACTAGCAGGTACAAGGATTAGGGTGTTAACTAACTGCATCTAGAGCATAATACGTAACTTGTTTGTATCCATGTACAAAAGGAGAAGTCATAGGAGAGGCATCTTTGTACTGGTCTAGGAGACAGTGTCATGTTATGGTGATTGAACTGGTACCTTGTTGGGGACATACCTGTGTTAGTGTGCGTAGCTCCTATGGGGCACTGGTACTGTGTTTTGACAAGAATAAACCTGGCCGAGAGCCGTTGCCACTGAGCTGAGGTCTGCGGAATCAGGAACCTGCACTCCCTGCTAGTGCAGCAAACTGTGAAAGTAGAATGAATTATATTGTAAAAATAGAATGGATCAAAGAAATGCTGTATGTTCCTTTAAGCAGGAATGAGAAATGTTAAAATATAGTTGTCAGGAAGAGAAACATTAAGATATAAAACAATGAGTCGCACCTAAGCTAATGGTGGGACATTAGCAGAAGATTGCTAAGAGTTAATAAGGAAATAAGATGTGTGTCTGGCCCCAGGAAAACTTATCAGCTTTGCTTCCTTTGTTTTCTTGTTAAGTTCACCCCCCACTTTTTATCTGTATAAATAAGACAGTCTGAGTCTTATATGGTGCTCACATTATCTGGTTGTATTAGCACAGCGCTGCGCTAATAAAACAGAGGGGTCTGACAAATCGTGAGTCCTGTTTCTAACTTTGACAATTTGGAGGTTCCACCGAGATGGAAACTGTCTTCACTGGGGCCGTGTGATTCCTGACCGTTTTTGTAGGACGACCGTGGCAGCCGGCACCTGGGCATTTGGCCCAAGCGGTCCTCCTCCTGAACAGAAGGGCGCACGACCACAGTGAGGTCTACGCCATCGAACCTGTTGGTTCCCACTCTGTTCTGGTAGGGATCCCGGGATCTGACATCAGGAATCTGGTCAGGTAATTATTTCTGTGTTTTGTCCGGACTGAGGACTGTCCTGTCTCTGTGTCTATCTGTCCTCCTGTGGAGTGTTTGAGTCTGGGTGCCGTCTCCGTCCGGGGATCGGCCGACCAAGGGGTTCCTGTCCCCGCGGTCTGAGTGAGTGAAATCTGCACAATCGCAGCCGCACCGCACCTTGGGTGAAACCCTTGGTGTGAAAGCAAGGGCGACTGAGGCAGTAGCCTGTGGGCTCCTTTTGTGTGTTGCACCGGGCATCGCTCTGACGAACCCGAATTTCCTTCTTGTGTGATTGGTGTGTGTAAAGTCCTCCTGTATGGGTAACCAGACGTCTAAGTCGGGACAGTTCCCTAAAGGAACGCCGGCTCATTTTATGTATTTTAGGAAGGGTC
>QXTE01001063.1:0-11456 GCA_003942145.1 Platysternon megacephalum
AGTCAAAACAAAACTGCAAAGTGCAAACATGTGTAAAAGCCAAAAAAAAGTGCAGGGGGCAGCCAAAATGTTTTTTGCTTGGGGCAGCAAAAAACCTAGAGCCGGCCCTGTGTAGAAGGGAGGTTAATAAGAGCTAGAACTGAAGGGAAGGGAGAGGGAAAGACAGATCTCTCAATGGTCTCTGATTATCTTACTCAGAAATTTAATTCCATAAAACATGAGCAGGAAAGAAGATAGAAGTGGCATTTTGCTTACTTCTCCCAGTTCAGGATGTGCTCTAGTGTTCCTTATGATCGATTTATGGAAATATTGGACACTGAGGTTGATGCATGGGGTACATTTATATCATTACTCGTTATCTTTCAGTGTGAAGGATTTTGGTAACTGTGGAAGACCTGATGACTTTGACACAAAGCTAACCCTTATGGATAAGGCCTTTAGACCTAATTAGGGCTCTGGTTACTCCAGGGCCAGCTGGGTCTATATTCTGTGGCAAAATCCTTATGTTCTGCTTGGGTAGAGCAGGTTGGAAATTCTGCAGCAGCAGCATCATTCACCATATTAACAATTAATATTTTGACTGAATTGAATATGAAGAAATATAATATCAGCACAGCAGCCTCTGCGTAGGTCGGGTTTTCCAGTCCATGTATTTCACACTGCCCTTGTTTTCAGCTTCAGTCTACTGAAGACTCTTGACAATATGTAACTGCAGGGAAGAAGCTGGAGGCTTTGGCTGCTGGGCAGGGGACAATTGGATCTTTTGGTCTCTGGGAAGGCACAGGAAGCCGTGTGGCATGGTGGGGTAAGCACATCACATGTTTCTGCTAGAACAATCGCATCAAATAGGTAGCAGTGTGGACACTTGTATTCTCATATTTAGAGCTGTAGTCCTAGAGTTTAAGGCCAGAAGGGACCACAGATCATCTAATCTGATCTCCTGTATATCATGGGCCACTAACCAGCACCCTGAACCCACAGACTTGGCTCTGGGTCAAGAAAGGGGACTGGACTAAACCTCTCGAGGTCTCTTCCAGTCCTATGATTCTAGGAAAGAGCCCTGATCATAACCATAGTAACCTTGAAGATGCAGGATCTGGTCCTGTTTGTGCAAAGCACAAGGAGAACATGTCAGGGTAACTGTACCAGTATTCCCCTTCCCTGGTCCACCAAGGGCACCTGCTTCAGGCTCCCGGCTCCCAGTCATCACCACTAACGGGGAGGGACTGTCTTTCTCTCCCCCCCCACCACCACCACCACCACACACACCCCTTGACTGGCATGTTAAGACTGCAGAGCCCCCTGATTTACACTTGGATATTCTCGGCAACCCAGCCACCTTTCTCTCACTAGCCTATGCCCAGTGTATTGCCCACAATTACAAGTTACCAAACCGCTCTTTCTAAGCAAGCACCTATATTCCTAAGGTGAAAGCATTAACAACACTAAAGGAACCGACACCCATGCTAAGAAGTTTACTAGAGGTCATCCCACCTTCAGTCTTGGGCTCAGGTAGCAGTCAGTCCTTCCAAACTCACAACTGGGTTTTCCCCATGGAAGAGTGGGGGGTAAAGACACTGGATGAACAAAGGGACAGATAGGGGAGAAAGAAGAACTAGGTTGAGGATGAAGAAGAAATTGATAATGGGGTGCATTGGTGCCTACATAGATAGGGGATGACTGTTGCATGAACAAACTCCAGAAAGGAGGAGGGGAAGAATGGACAAAGGAAGGGGTGGATAAAAGGAGGAAAAAATAAAAATGACTCAATTTAAACTCTCAAGGAAAACAAGAATAAAACATATTTGGAACTGTAATGGATTTTGGTTCTAGCTCTTGTGCTAGGTGTCAACCTGTAACGGTTTAACTGCAGCCAGCAGCTCTTAGCACCTTAGCTCTTCTCCAGATCTCAGAGGCAGCTGGAGCTCAGGGAGACTAGAAAGGTGCAGAAGCTGAGCTCTGACATGGTGCTCAGTGGACTCTCCTTCATCTCTTATTACCTGGTGCTTACAATAATGGGCAGATAGCAAATTGTTGGCATTGACCAGTGATGGTCCCTTGGGTTCCAGCTCCTGTCCCAGACAGGTTCCTTGCTGTGATCCCCCTCTCACACGTAGGTTCCGTGTCAGTTGTTTGCTTTCTTCAGAGATGTGAAACCCTCTTCCAAATACCAAGCAGTTGTGACCTAAGTCCCTTTCACTCATCAGCTCCTTCTTTTCCTCCAGTTCCATTATGTTTGTGCCATTCCACGTCTATGGGGTTTTCCAGGGTCCTGAATCTACACTCCCTGGTGAGATCTGACCCTTCCGAATCCCTGATCTTGGCTGGGCGCTGATTTAACATGAGGTCTGTAATGTCTGAATCCTGACTGAGACGGCAAGGCGAGGAAAGGGTGAACAGGCTTCCTTGGAAGGGAGGGAAAGTACCAGACCCACTCCAAAGGGGGGGGGGGGTGAGCCATCCATTCTAGAAAGAGAGGTGGAAATCTGAGCATCCTAGGGAAGCACCCTATTGCCAACCCTTGATTTTAAAAAATTATGAACCCACCTCCCCAAAATCATTTGTCTTCATGTTTTTGACCCTTTAGGGGGTCACATTTTCAAGCTTTCCTCCACAAGAATGAGGACTATAAACTTTTTTTTTTTTAACGAAAGCAGAGATTTGCATCTAATCCCATGACTCTAGGGCCTGGGCCTCTCACTTCGTCCTGTTTGAGCTCCTGCCCATTCATGGGAAGGACCAACTCTAGCTCCAGTGGGCTGCGTCCTGTCACAGCTGGCTGCAGTATGAACTCAGGACAATGGTTTTAGTCAGTTTCACTTGCAGCCCTTGGTGTACGTACCTGCAAGGCGGTCATCTGTCCTTTGCACCTTAAAAGAAAAGCAGTGACCCCCTTAATCTCTCTGCCGTTGCCTTCCCTGGGCGTTCGTTCCAAGTGCCTGCAGTTACTGAATTGCACATTGTGATTCCCTCCGGGATGCTTTACCTTTGTTCTTTGTTGGTTTCCTCAAACTAAAATGGATCATTCAGACTGAAACACTCTCTGCGTTTTGAAGGCAGGACCCAGAGCAGGAACTCGAGTGGCTCAGAGAACCTGGGTCTGTGCAAGAAACTTTGTTTCTGTAACAATGTTTTCTCTCCCCCTCTGTATGTTACTGGGGCATTGCACGTACCTTCTGGAGTCGGGACAGGGGATGCTAATGTATTTCCTCTGTCATCAGTTCTTTGAACTCACCCCCCTTGGAGAGGTGCACATATACTAGTTCAAACCGGATTCTCCAGGGACTAATAAACAAAGGGTTTTTGGATAAATAGCCTGGTTTTAAACTGGCTCAAGACCTTCTTCCAGCCAATGGGTAGGACGCCTGGCCCACAGAGAGCCCCAGCCCTGAGAAAAGGGTTGGAAGGGCAGGGGGCTTGTCTGAGCTGAAGCTGTGATGAACAAGGAGATCCCTTGGATGGGGCCAGAGCCCATGTTAGGGTTGTGGTGATCGCTGGGAAGCTTATTAGCATGTGTCGGTTCTTTCTTTGTTTTTAATGTGTTTTTCCCTGTAGCGTTTTATTTAAGAAGAAATAGGTTTGCGTAGTATGACATCCCCTAGGGTACAAGCCGCACTGTAGAACCGCTGTGTCTATACCAGCCACCAGCCACCAGCATCCACAGTCCGTCCCAGCTGAATCCATGAATGCTCTGCCCAGCTAGTCATGAATAGACACAGGGCGGCACCCGCATATCCCTCACTCCCAGCCTTGCACCCCAGAACTGTGCATTGTGTACTGCTCAGGACCCCCCCACCCCCGAATGGTGTCAACTCATTAAAAGTCCGTCATTCCATCAAAGGGTAATGAACATGCCACAGCCTTTAATGTGAGTAGAGATCCCCCGAACACTCCAGCCCAAAGCACCCTGGTTTAGAAAAACAATGAAACAAGCTTAAAATCTCTCTCTAGTTAATAAGGGATATAGACATAAACGTCAGAATAGGTTAGAAGAGAAAATAAAAGGATAAAACCGCAATCTAATTCCTAAACTTTACCAAGCTGAATAAGATGTGAAAACAAAAAGGTCTCTCTCCCCCAAACACTTTCCACAGGCCTGGAAGGCTTTCCAGCCAAGACTATTCTCCTCCCCCCCCCCCCACCCCCCAGACAGACAGCATCTCTGTCTCTGATGGTTCTTTGTCTTTCACATGCTCTTGCCGCCATCTGTTGAGATGGGGAGGACAGGATCTGGGGAAGCCATTGTCTCTTATTTTATACCCTCCTCCTCTCTGTGAGGATTGTCTGCACTCCTGTGGTTTATGGGAGATTTGAAGCATCTTCCAGGTGAACTGTAAATCTTTTGTTCACACTCTCTTTGTACGTGAGGGATGATATGCAAATCTTTTGTTTACAGTCCCTGCTGCTGGCAAATAGTTGCTTCAATAGCTAATAGTTTTCTAAGACCTGTGGTCAGTCCTTTGTTGACACTGGGGAGCTAGTCTGTGGGTGTTCCCCAGAATTACAACANTGGGGAGAGGGCTGCAGTCTCCACCCAAGAGGTGACAGCTGGGGAGCTGGCAGCCTGTGAACAGGTGCCCTTGCTGGGCCACTGAAGTCTAGGTGCAGTTGCCCGAACTGTGACTGTGCAGATGTTGTTGTTGTTCTCAGGAGTAAAGTAACCGCAGACTGAATCCCACCCTGTCTCCTCACTTCCCCATCAGTGCTGTGTCTTGCTAATTCTTCTCTTTGGGGCATTTTTGCGGGCTGATTCTGTCTTCTGCATCTTGGTTTCCTGTTGCCTTTTACAGCATCCTGTGCCCACTTCCAGTTTCTCTCAGCAGGGCGGTACACTGTGAAAAACTGAACCCAAATCACAGGGCAGAGCAAAAACTTTTGCTGCTCAACTTCTAAAGCTTCCTTTCTTCTCGGTGGGATCCTGCATGAACCCAGCCTTCCTAAAGCTTAATGGGATCAGGCCATCCCTGCACAGGGCCCTGATTCTCTTCCCCGTATATTACGAGTAACCCCCATTCAACTTGTGTCCCAGGGCGTGTGGGGAAATAGACCCCAAGACGGTAAAGATGACACTTACAATACAGACCGCTCACAAGTACAGTTGGGGGGGGGGGCGGATTTTAATGCTAAAGAAGAGCAAAATGATGCACAGCCCTAGTTTAGGGTTTCAAAAGTCTCATCCGTTTAATGTCTGTTTTGTAAACTCAGAGTTGACTGGGCTCTTCGTCCCATGTTATCTGCCCACCCAAAGCTCATGGGGGCCGGGGCTGGATGTGCTGGTTCTGGGTTTGGCCTCCCTGTACCCAATGCTGACGTGCCGCCTGCACTCACCAGAAGGAGCTGGCCGCAGCAGTTTGAAATCTGCAGTTATGACCACAGATCCCCTGAAGTGAGCCGCATGCCGCCGCGTCCGTGCGATAAGTTACAGGTGCCCAGACAGAAAGCGGGTCCCCCTCAGACTAATTGTTGCATATTAGCTGACTGCCCCATAAAGGAAAGACAATGAGGAGTCCTTCTGGCACCTTAGATCAGGGGTGGGCAAATTACGGCCCGCGGGCCCATCCTGTGCAGCCCCTGAGCTCCCGGCTGGGGACGCTAGCCCCCGGCCCCTCCCCCGCCTTCTCCCCTCCCCCGGAGCCTTAGCGCACCGCGCGGGCAGCGCTCCTGGGGATCAGCAGAGCAGCGTGTCTGGCTGTGGCCGAGCGGCTGCCAGACACGCTGCTCTGAGCAGTGTGGTAAGGGGGCCCAGGGCTGGGGAGTTGGATAAGGGTCAGAGGGGCCCAGGGGGCAGTCAGGGGACAGGGAATGGGGGAGGAGGGATTGGGTAAGTGTGGGAGTACTGGAGGGCCTGTCAGGGGGCGGGGGTGTGAATAGGGGTCGGGGCAGTCAGGGGACAGGGAGCAGAGGGGTTGGATAGGGGTTGGGGTCCCGGGGAGGTGGTTGGAGTGGGGGGTCCAGGGAGAGGGCGGTCAGGGGACAAGGAGCGTGGGGTTGGATGGGTTGGGGGCTCTGAGGGGGGAAGTTAGGGGATGGGGGCCAGGCTGCTTGGGGAGGCACAGGCTTCCCTACCCGGCCCTCCACACAGTTTTGCAACCCCGATGTGGCCCTCGGGCCAAAATGTTTGCCCACCCCTGGCTTAGACTAACCAATTTATTTGGGCATAAGCTTTTGTGGGCTAAAACCCCCTTCATCAGATGCATGGAGTGGAACATACAGTAGGCAGGTATAAATACACAGCACATGGAAAGATGGGAGTTGCCTTACCACATGGGGGATCAGTGCTAACGAGCAAATTCAATTAAGGTGGAAGTAGGCAATTCTCAACAGTTGACAAGAAGGGAGGAAAATCACTCTTGTAGTGCTAATGAATTCAATGTAATCAAGGTGGCCCATTTCAAACAGTTGACAAGAAGGTGTGAGTATCAGCAGGGGGAAGTTAGTTTTTGTAGTGACCCATCCACTCCCAGTCTTTATTCAGGTCTCATTTGATGGTGTCCAGTTTGCAAATTAATTCCAGTTCTGTAGTTTCTCGTTGGAGTCTGTTTTTGAAGTTTTTTTTGTTGAAGAATTGCCACTTAAGTCTGTTATTGAGTGTCCAGGGAGATTGAAGTGTTCTCCTACTGGTTTTTGAATGTTATAATGCTTGATGTCAGATTTGTGTCCATGTATTCTTTTGTGTAGAGACTGTCCGGTTTGGCCAATGTACATGGCAGAGGGGCATTGCTGGCACATGATGGCATATATCACATTGGTAGATGTGCAGCCCCTGATGGTGTGGCTGATGTGGTTAGGTCCTATGATTGTATCCCTTGAATAGATATGTGGACAGAGTTGGCACTGGGGTTTTTTGAGGGGTTTATTGCAGGGTTTAGTTCCTGGGTTAGTGTTTTTGCTGTGTGGTGTGTAGCTGTTGGTGAGTATTTGCTTCAGGTTTGGGGGCTGTCTGTAAGTGAGGACTGGCCTGTCTCCCAAGGTCTGTGAGAGTGAGGGATTGTCCTTCAGGATAGGTTTAGGATAGGATAAAGGAAAGAGTTTGCTCTGTTTAATAAGAAACAGCACCGCATACCTATTGGTGGATAGGCAATGCCTCTGGAATGCAAGGATTCAAACTTGGGAAGGTAGAAAAATAGCTGGTTATATTCTCAAGTGATAAGCAGCCTCAGGCTAACCCAGGACCCTTGTTACCCCATGGCCTGATGCATCTAAACACTGTGACAGGGTCCCTGGATTCTGCAGTGCTCAGGTGTAGCAGGTTGGAAATCCATCCGCTGCTTCAGTCGTGTTTTACTGAATTCAGGATGAAGGGGGGGATGGTGTGATGCTTTCTAGGGGAAATGTAGAGGCTGGAGCACAGTTCTGCAGCAAGGCGAGGGCAGGGGCTGGAGTCTGTGAATATAGAAGCAGGGAATACACAGGGACCTGGTCATTGCCGTGGTAACCTTGGAGGGAGGGGGTTTGAGGTTTTTTTTTTTTTGGTCTGGGTGGGGGAGGTGTTGAAATTAATGGGAGCAGGATCTGGCCCAATATTTGTACAGAGTACAAGTTAATACAATCCTTGTGCCATGGGACCTGTCATCTGTGAAGCCACTTGCCACTGTTCAAACACTGACCCAGCAGAAATCTTTCTGGTTAGGATGCAGAAAGAATGGGATGGTGAATAATACCCCCCCCCCCCAAAAAAAATAATGCTTTTATATACATCAATGGTGCAGTCTCATCTGGAATATCATTTTCAGTCTGGATCACCTGCTCTCAAAAAGGATATTGTGGGGTTCAGAGAACAGCAGTGAGGGAGATTAAGGTCATTAAAAAACTCTACTAAGAAGAGAAATGGAAAAGACTGGGATTGTTTACCTTAGAAAGGTGATTGACTAGGAGGGGACATGTCAAATACTAACTGGTCTTGAGAAGGTAGATTGGAAAGTTCTGTTCTCCCTATTATGCAATGAGAACAAGAGGAGATTCAACTAAATTAGAAGGTGGGAAATTCAAACTGATAAAAGGAAATACTATAACATAATGTGTGATTAAACTGTGGAACTCACTGCCACAAGAAATCAGTGCGGGCAAGAGCATAAAGATTTAAAAAAGGACTGCCTATTTATAGGGACATCAAGAATAGCCAGAGTTATCAGAATTTTATTAAAACACTTTGGAAGTGCATAGCCTTAGCCTCGGGTGTAAGACAATCTAACTATTAGAGCAGCATGTGTAAAACAATTAACAAAACCAGTTATAAAAACATGGTCCTTTATAGAGGCTTCAATCCTGCAAAACCTTAAGCATGTGCTTAACTGTACACTAGTTGACTTCAACATAGGGGCCATCTGAACCCCCGGAACAGCAATTCCCAGCAGATGTGTGTTTCCATTTCCTCTTTGACTGACAAGCAGCTGAACCAATTATAGGGAAAGCAGTTTTTGGCCCTTGTTCTGAGCATCTTCACTTCAAGGGTTCCACGAGCCTCTAATGCAGGGGTGGGCAAACTTTTTGGCCCAAGGGCTACATGTGGGTGGGGAAATTGTATGCAGGGCCATGAATGTAGGGCTGAGGTATGGGGTTGGGGTGCAGGAAGGAGTGTAGGGTGCAGCAGGGGGCTCAGAGCAGGGATTTGGGGTGCAGGAGGGGTTCAAGATGTAGGCTCTGGCCTGGCCGCTTACTTCGAGTGGCTCCAGTGTGGCAGCAGCGCACAGCGGGGCTAAGGCAGCCTCCCTGCCTGCCCTGGCCCTGCGCCGCTCCCGGAAGTGGCCAGCATGTCCGGCAGCGGCTCCTGGGGGTGGGGTGGGGCGGGGCAGGGAGCTCCGCCACACGCTGCTCTCGCCTGTGGGTACCACCCCCAAAGGTCCCATTGGCTGTCGTTCCCCCGTTCCCAGCCAATGGAAGCTGCGGGAGGGTGGTGCCTGCAGGTGAGGGCAGCGCATGGAGCCCTCTGCCCCTTCTCCCCCAGGGGCCACAGGGACGTGGTGCCGGCCGCTTCCGGGAGCGGCGCGGGGCCAAGGCAGGCAGGAAGCCTGCATTAGCCCCGCTGTGCCATGGGGCTGGCAATCCTGCAAGCTGGATTGAAAGCCCTGATGGGCTGGATCTGGCCTNATTTTCAGTCTGGATCACCTGCTCTCAAAAAGGATATTGTGGGGTTCAGAGAACAGCGGTGCGGGAGATTAAGGTCATTGAAAAACTCTACTAGGAAAAGAAATGGAAAAGACTGGGATTGTTTACCTTAGAAAGGTGATTGACTAGGAGGGANAGAGAGGAGTCTTTTTATTCTGAACACCTGTGAACTCCCTTTCCAATTATCCAGCATCCCCTCCCCTCCCTTCCGTTCAGTTCAAGGTTTATTTGCAGGTGCAGAATCTGGCAGGCTGGTTGGTCAACACGGTGTTTGGGGGGAATGCCTGGGTAACAGGTGTCTGAGAGCTCCATCTCCAGGTGTACGCTAGAACAGCTGATCATCATATTGTCCAATTGACAGCAGCTGTGGGGAAAAATCCGACTCAGTAAGTTAGAACCTAAAGAATACTCCTGCAGTACGTGCATTGCACTTGTCCAAGTGGTTGCACTAGCTCCGTGCAGCCAGCCAGAAATAAACAGGCACGTTGGACAGACGCAGCGACAGGAAAAGACCATCAGTGCTGTGAAAGGGAGACCTGACAGGTAAAGGCCCTTCAGGAACATTTACAAGAAGGAGACCTAAACTCTGTGCTTCTAATTCTGAGATACACAGATTTAATGTTAGACACAAACCAGAACAGACAGGTCAAGAAAACAGTCCCAGCTGGGTCTGAAACAGCTTTTAGATTTCAACACACTGGGACTGGGAAGTTGCCCAAAAGAAAAAGGTAGAAGGACCTTGTGTATAACTCAAGCTCTGTGGCTGACTCTGCACAGTGACTGCATTGAAGACATTTCACTCACCCCTCTTTTCTGAAATCACGCTCTCTGTAACAATAATCACCGCCAAGATTATAACAAGGGCCCCGAGAACCATCCGGATGACGAAAACAACATGGGAGGCATTGCTCCTTATATCTGAAATCAAGAAAAACCTGTCAGTGTGGGATGCAGGGACAGATTTGCCTCTAAAGGAGGGACAGAGACTGATGGATAAATAAAGGGACGTCAGGGATAGTTTAAAGATGAATAACTGTTTCTCTCCCCCCCCTTAATTTCCTATCCCCTTCTGTGTCACAGGCAGTTTCCTTGGTCACCCTTTTTCCCCAGCAGGTTCCTCTTCATATGCCAGCTGCTGAGCGCTGTGGGGCCGTCAGGATGGGTTCAGCCCTCTGCTTAGGGGAACCTTCCCATGAGGCCAGCCAGCACGCTGGTTCTAGTTGCCAGGGGTGGCTCCAGGCACCAGCGCACCAAGCGCGTGCCTGGGGCAGCAAACCACGGGGGGCAGCCTACCACGGGGGGCACGCCTGCGGGAGGTCCGCCGGTCCCGCGCTTTCTGTGGCAATTTGGCGGCGGGTACCGGCAGACCTTCCGCAGGCGCGCCGCCGAATCCGCATTACCAGCGGACCTCCCGCAGGCGCGCCGCCGAATCCGCGTTACCGGCGGAACTCCCGCAGGCGCGCCGCCGAATCCGCGTTACCGGCGGACCTCCCGCAGGCGCGCCGCCGAATCCGCGTTACCGGCGGACCTCCCGCAGGCGCGCCGCCGAATCCGCGTTACCGGCGGAGCTCCCGCAGGCGCGCCGCCGAATCCGCGTTACCGGCGGAGGTCCCGCAGGCGCACCGCCGAATCCGCGTTACCGGCGGATCTCCCGCGGGCGCGCCGCCGAATCCGCGTTACCGGCGGACCTCCCGCGGGCGCGCCGCCGAATCCACGTTACCGGCGGAGCTCCCGCAGGCGCGCCGCCGAATCCGCGTTACCAGCGGACCTCCCGCAGGCGTGCCGCCGAATCCGCGTTACCAGCGGACCTCCCGCAGGCGTGCCGCCGAATCCGCGTTACCGGCGGACCTCCCGCACGCGCGCCGCCAAATCCGCGTTACCGGCGGACCTCCCGCAGGCGCGCCGCCGAATCCGCGTTACCGGCGGAGCTCCCGCAGACGCGCCGCCGAATCCGCGTTACCAGCGGATCTCCCGCGGGCGCGCCGCCGAATCCACGTTACCAGCGGAACTCCCGCAGGCGCGCCGCCAAATCCGCGTTACCGGCGGACCTCCCGCAGGCGCGCCGCCGAATCCGCGTTACCGGGGACCTCCCGCGGGCGCGCCGCCGAATCCGCGTTACCGGTGGAACTCCCGCAGGCGCGCCGCCAAATCCGCGTTACCGGCGGACCTCCCGCAGGCGCGCCGCCGAATCCCCATTACCGGTGGAACTCCCGCAGGCGCGCCGCCGAATCCGCGTTACCGGCGGAACTCCTGCGGGCGCGCCGCCAAATCCGCGTTACCGGCGGACCTCCAGCAGGCGCGCCGCCGAATCCCCATTACCGGTGGAACTCCCGCAGGCGCGCCGCCGAATC
>QXTE01001063.1:12050-33605 GCA_003942145.1 Platysternon megacephalum
TAGATGTGGGTGAGAGGGAAACTTGAGCGCAATATAGTCACTGAGGAGCGTTAGAGCACGAGGGGGCGAATGGCAATGAGGAAATTAAAACTGGCTGACGCTGGAAAGATGCTCGAGGACAGTTACCGAGCCTGGAGTGTGGGATGGGATTCGGGTCCTTGGATCTTTGAGGTTTGCGCACTCTGTCAGCTGCTTCAGTAGAACAGAGGAGACAAAGGAACTGCGCCTTGAGAGCCCAACTCCATTTCTCTTGTGTTAGAGCTGCAAACAAATTGTCCTCGGACCAATGTGTCTGGAAACAAACTTGAATTCACATGTACAAACAAATCATCTCGTTTCTGTTCATGCATTAAACCTGCCCCATGCTGGCACTTCCAGCTGTGACTCAGAACTATCACAGGTGAATACTGGCATGCCGGGCGTCATAGCATTCACCAGGCACACCCTGATCCTGTGCTAGGCCCTGTACATACACGTAGAGAGCCAGTCCCTGCCCAAGGAGTTTAAAGTCTAACTACACAAGACAGACAGAAGCTGGGAGAGGAAATATTATCTCCATTTTACAGATGGAGGCACAGGGAGACTAACTGACTTGCCTGAGGTCATACAGGCAGTCTGTGACAGTCAGAAATAAAATGAAAACCTCCTAATTCCTAGTCTCCTGCTCTAACCACTACGACATACTGCCTTTCTGCACTGCCTCTGCTGTACCCATCTGCAACAGGGTGGCCTGCCCCATGGGCTGGAGAGCCTGGGCTAAGCTAACCCTGATTACAGGATAAGTCCCACTTGAGAGGAATCAGGTGCTTCCACTACAAAAGAAGCAGGAAGCTGCTGAGAAGGGGGCAAGCCCAGGAAATTGTGGCCATGTGTGTGGACACGGCAGCGAGTGAGACGAGTCCTGCAGGGTTCTGAGCCAGCAGGGGAGAAGCTCAAGAAGCAGGAGAAAGTGAGGGAAGCTCTCCAGGCGGGGAGGCCTGTCCAAGCAGGGGAGAGACTGCCAAGGCCCAGTGGGAAAGGCCGGTGGAGGAGGACAAACACCAGGTAGGAGGTGCTGGGAAGCAGGAAGACAGTCCCTCGGAGAGATAGGGCTGTGCCCAGCTGGGATGAAGACTGGGTGAGTTTGTGTTCTGTTTTTGAAAGAGTCTGTGTTGTTTTGGATTATCAGGAGCGAGACGCTGCACTGGGGCCAAGAGGGCCAATATGCCCCTGGGGACTCGATTTATTGGACTGCAGGAGGTGATGGTTTCAACTCCCTTTAAACTGAGTGAGTTGTTAAAGGGCCCTGAAGAGGGGGAAATGGGCAAGGTGCTGAAAAGTGGCCTCTGGCCACAAGTTGGTGCTTGAGAGCCGCTCATGTTACACTCTCCTGTTCTCAATCTCAGGGTGTCAATTGCAAATCTGACACTTGCACCAAAAATCATCAGAACAATACACGCAATATGTATCACCGCTCCGCTTTCCCAGCAGCACGTGCTCACCCCATTGCCGGTAGTGAGAATTGTGAGCTCAGACGCAGCAATCGGCATTAGAAACGTTGGGTCTATCGTGACCGGGATGTGCGGTTTTCAAATGTGCTTTTCCTTTTCACTTGGAAGATGGGAAGGATCCTGTAGAGCTAGAACCAGATCGGTGGATGGCCATGGAGAGTTACGGCAGAACCTCTCTCTGTGCGTATTGCCATGCCCGCATAGTGCAGGTGCCACCTAGGCACAGAATCCTAGAGCCACAGGGTTAGATGGGACCGCAAGGGTCAGCTAGTCTCCCCTGCTGCCAAGATACAGGATTTGTTGTGTCTAAACCAGGGGGTCTCAAACTTCATTGCACTGCGACCCCCTTCTGACAACAATAATTACTACACAACCCCAGGAGAGGGGACCGAAGCCTGAGCCTGTCCGAGCCCCACTGGCCCAGGCATAGGGGGAACCCAAAGCCCAAGGGCTTCAGCCCCAGGCAGAGAGCCCATAACCTGATCCCTGCTGCCCAGGGCTGAAGCCCTCGGGTTTTGGCCTCTGGATGTGGGGCTCAGGCTTCGGCTTTGGCCCCAGGCCCCAGCAGTCTAAGCCAGCCCTAGCGACCCCATTAAAATGGGGTTGTGACCCACTTTGGGGTCCTGTCCCACAGTTTGAGAACCATCAAAGACAGATGCTCTCCAGCCTCCTTTTGGACACCTCCAGTGAAGGAGCTTCCACAACCTCCCTAGACGTCTGTTCCATTCTCACAGTTAGGAAGTTTTTCCTGAGATTTAATCTAAATCTGCTGTGCTGTAGTTTGAACCCACTGCCTCTTGTCCTGCCCACGGTGGCAAGAGAGAGCAACTTTTCTCCATCTTTTTTGTGGCAGCCGTTCAAGGATTTAAAGACCGTTATCGTGTCCCCTGCCTTAATCTTCTCTTTTCCAAACTGCACATACCCAGCCGTTGCTCATATGGCTGCATTCCATCCCTTTGATCATCTTTGTCGCTCGCCTCTGGATCCTTTCCAGGTTTTCTACATACTTTCCATACAGGGATGCGTTCTGTGCATGGATGAAGATGTTCTCACAGAAGAAGAAGCAACTCTTTAGCCATGAAATCGGTTTAGCTCCAGGTGCAGATGGACATTGCGGACATTCTTATCCCATCCAGTGCAGTTGTGGTGCAGTTGTGAGTTAGGTTCATCACCCTCCTTAACGTTCTTATTACAGGCCTCAGTCCTGGGAGGTTCTGAACCCCCCTCTCCAGGGGCATTAGGGGGAATTTTCAAAAGTGCCTATGTGACTTAGGAGCCTAAGTCCTGTTGGCCAAAGTGACTGATTTCAACGGGAGTTAGGTGCTGAGATGCTTCTGAAAATCCCACCTACAACTTTTGGTGCCTAAATCTCTTTAAAAATCTGGCCCTGAGTGCCTAAGTCCCCTCTGAAAATTGGAGACTCCTAAATCACTTGGGTACTTTGAACTATGTTACCTTCAGTTCCTTACAGGCTGGAGCCCATATTTTTATGGGTTATATACTGTACACACCTGAGAATTCATACCTGCTTTTGCCAGCAACAGTTGTTCATTCTCTGTCCTTTAGGCTGTCATTCGCTGTCTCTCACACCATGAAGATCAGATAGGAAAATACTGGTACTTACGAGTGATGGTCACTTGTGTTCCGGCTCCTGACGCAGACCAGTTCCTAGCTGTGCTCCCCACCTCACACATGTAGGTTCCTGTATCGGTTACAGTCACATTCTTCAGAGTGAACGAAGCAAAACCCTTTTCCAAAGCCAGGGCTGCTGGGCCCCCACCTCTTTCGCTCACCAGCTCCTTCTTCGTTCCCCCAGTTCCGTTCTGTTTATACCATTTCACATACAAGGTCTTGTGGTTTTTCCATTCCATTAATCTACACTCCATGGTGAGATCTGACCCTTCTGACTCATGGATATTGGCTGGGGTCTGAGTCACCATCAGCTTGGGAATTTCTGCAGGAGAGAAACAGAGACGATTGCACCTTGATGCAGGAGAATTTCAGTGACAATGGCTGGTGACTGGGGATGTATTAAAATAAATGTCTCCCCCTCCAGTATTTTTTGTTTTTTCCCCAGCCTGGCCATTTAACATCCCCTGCTTCTCAGAGGTTAAAGTGATGCTTTCACTTAGTTCCATTCATAGCTTTATGACGCCTGGCAAGACCAGCAAACCATCCCCCCACCCTCCCGAATGTTCAGTCTGGAGAAGTTGCCTCCTGCAATATGGATCCTTATGTGAACCGGATCTAACATAAGCAGCAGCCCCAGGTTTCACCCATCCACAAATCAGACATGAATTCATGTCTAACTGAAGACACTCAACACCTTCCAGGAGATGTGTGCTCTTGTTCTCACTCGCTCGCCCCCATTTCCCCAATAAGGTCAGGTAGGAAATTCCGGCACTTACTCTCGATGGTCACTTGGGTTCCTGTTCCATTCCCAGAGAGGTTCCTTGCTGTGATCCCCACCTCACACACGTAGGTTCCTGTATTAGATGAATTCGCATTCTTCAAAGTGAGAGAGGCAAACCCATTGTCCAAATGCAGGGTTGTGATCACATCGCTCACATTCACCAGCTCTTTCTTTAGTCCCTTGGTCCCATAGTTATACCATCGCACATACATGGTGCTGTGGTTATTGACTGTCTTGAATGTACAATTCATGGTAAGTTCTGAGCCTTCTAAATCACTGACACTGGTTGGGGTTTGATTCACCATCAGGTCGGTAATTTCTGCAGAACGAGAAACACAGATGATGGCACCTTCATTGAGAAATAGTTCAAAGTGCCAGCAGACAAGGGCAGATGTACAAAATGAATATCTCCAGTCCTGCCATTTAGTTTCCCCTGCTTGTTAAGAGTTTAAAGTGATGTTCTTTTGTTTGGCCCCATATAGAGCTGTATCGTGCATGTCAAGACTTTCCTGCTCTGTTTAGTGAGCAGGTAACCCCAGAAGCTTCAGTCTAGACAAACCCCCTCCAACAATGTGACTTCTTACCCGAACCTTGTGTACACCTGACACACCTGCCAAATTCCTTACATTCAAAACCTTCTTGAGACCTATTTAGCTCCACCAGCCCAATGCAGGGCAAGAGAGAGGGTGGCCCATTCTCCTTTGTTACAGAAAAATGGGATTCACTGAAGGACGTGGAATGGGCAGTTCTGAGACGTGATGCACTTCTGCTGGCAATGGCAGGGGAGTGAGGATCGGGGTGCAACCGTTATTCTGGGCAGGGCTGTGCTTACAGCACAGCGAGAGAGTGTCAGCAAGTCTTTAGCACTGGTTTTACTGGTGGAAACTTCAGCAGCTCCAGGGCTAGGTGGCAGCTGAGCAGGGGTTTTGAGGATCTCCGTGGCACCCAGATGTTGGATTTAAGGGCCTAAAGTCCTGTGTGGATTTAGTCCTTTAATCTCTCTGTGTCTCACTTCCCAATCTACTGTTAGGACGTCTGCCCGTTCTCCCCCCTTTTGTCTGTCTTGTCTGTTTAGAGTGTAAATCCTTTGGCACAGGGGCTCTCTCACTATGTCCATGTACAGTGGAGCTGATTGCAAATGTTCTGGCAAAACTTAGCTTAGACTGAAAATGCCAATGCGCTGACGAGAACTGATTCACCAAAAGTACTACAGATTTGACTCCACTTTCGTCAAAACACACACCGGTTTCTGTTGGTGTTCCAAGATCCACAGGGTTCAAAAAAGAACCAGAGATGTGCCTGGAGGATGGGTCCATCAATGGCTATTAGCCAGGCTGGGCGGGGATGGGGATGCCAGAAGCTGGGAATGAGCGACAGGGGATGGATCACTGGATGATTGCCTGTTCTGTTCATTCCCTCTGGGGCCCTGNCTCAGACGTGACTCTCTGCCCACACCCTGCTCCTTTTATACCCTGTGAACAGAGGCCATGTGCAGGGGGGCTGGAACGAGGGGTGCTGGGGGTGTGGCAGCACCCCTGGTTTGAAGTGGTTTCCATCACAAATGGGGTTTACAGTTTTGTTCAATGGCTTTCAGCCCCCCCACTATACAAATTGTTCCAATGTCACTGGTGACGTATGGGGGGGCACACAGGGTCACATGCCCCCCAGATTAGCTGCTTGGTTTGTACTGAGCATGCTCAGTAACATCTGCTGAAGCCGCTGCCCTCACTCTGCCCCCCACTGTCGGCAGGTCCGGGTCATTTCTGCCTGTGAATAAGGGTGAGGACATGCCAAGGCCTTGCGAGTTCCTGCTGTTCAGTGCATGGGACTGTGCCCAGCCTTTAACTCTTCTTATCCTCTCTGCCTCTCTTGTACGTCAGAGCAAAACCTGATACAGCTCGGTGGAGTCACGGCCTTTGTGAAAAAGGCAGCAGCCGGTGCCCGTGCTTCGGGAGAGGGTCGGGGTGCACAGGGCGCAGAACCCGAAAGGAGGAGAAAGCACAGGTGGCGGGAGAAGGTGTGAAAACTCCTCCCTCTGGTTTCACTTTTGAGCAGCGTCATCCTCTAGGTAAGGGCAGCAGCAGAGGCAAAGAGCAGGTACAGGAAACCAGCTGATGTCTCCTAGCAACCTGTCTACGGCCTGCAACAGAAACACCCGCAGCGCAGCGTGGGAGAAGCAGGGAGAGCCTGTGAAGTGACTCCAGGGGAGGAACTTTTACAGGCAGATGGAGAAGATGCAGATGAGATTCCCCACTCGGAGGAACTTGCAATCTAAGGAATAGCCTTGATTTTTGCTCAATAACAAATAGATCAATGGGCAGTACTGGCAAGAGCCGCCCCTTTGACAGGAATTATGGGATGGTTTTTAGTTCAGGGCCTCTTAGAATTATAATCCTGGGAAGGATTTAAAGCAGGACTGGAGTGAGCACAAGGCTGGGTGTTAAAGGTGAGGGCTCAAGATGGAAAGGGGACTTTCTTTTAGTCCAGGGTGGGCAAACTTTTTGGCCTGAGGGCCACATCTGGGTATAGAAATTGTACAGCGGGCCATGAATGCTCATGAAATTGGGGGTTGGGGCGTGGGGGGTGCTCTGGGCTGGGACTGAGGGGTTCAGAGGCAGGAGGGGGATTGGGGTGGGTCAAGGGGCTGAGGTGCAGGGGGGTTGAGGGCTCTGGCTGGGGGTGCAGGCTCTGCAGTGGGCCTGGGGATGAGGGGTTTGGGGTGCAGCAGGGTGCTCCGGGCTAGAATCGAGGGGTTCAGAGGACAGGAGGGGGATCAGGGCTGGGGCAGGGGGTTGGGGCATAGGGGGGTGCAGGCTCTGGGTGGAGCTTACCTCAAGTAGCTCCCAGAAGCAGCAGCATGCACCTCTCCAGCTCCTACGTGGAGGCATGGCGCTGGCCAGGCGGCTCTGCATGCTGCCCCATCCGCAGGCGCCGCCCCTGCAGCTCCCATTGGCCGCGGTTCCCGGCCAATGGGAGTTGCGGGGGGGGGAGTGCTTGGGGTAGGGGCAGCGTGCAGAGCCCCCTGGCTACCCCTACACGTAGGAGCCAGAGCCAGAGCCAGACAGGGGACATGCTGCTGCTTCCAGGAGCCGCGTGGAAAGCCACCGACCCCGCTCCCCAGCGGCAGCTCGAGGGCTGGATTAAAAGTTCTGACAGGCCGGACGCGGCCCGTGGGCCATAGTTTGCCCACCCCTGTTTTAGACAATCAGCTGGATATGCAGCAAGATCTCCACACACTTGCAGCGTGTTCATTTTCATTTGACTCTGTGTTACTTTTAAAGGTTGGCAGATCATAGCTCAGGTGAGACCTTGGAAGGCAAAACGTCCTGCCACACCAGTCGATCCAAGATGATGGTTACGGGCACCTCTGACCGAGAACATTTAGAAAGTGTCTTGTTTACAAAATCCTGTTAAAATGTTACGGACCCAGATCCTCATCAGTTCTGACTCCATGGAGGCTCTGACCCAATGCACAGTCAATGTACAGCCCTTAGGCCTTAGACTGGGGATGGCAAAGGGATATAATGTAGCGAGGTGCCCAGCTCCCTTGGCTTTCACTGAGAGTTGTGTCTAAAACTCGCATTGGAGCTTTTCGAAATCCTACCTTTTACTCAAATACGCTGCTTTTTAAAATAATGGAATAATGAATTTCATAGTGGAAAGAAGAAAGACCACGAATAAAAGAATTTTTTTCTTTGTAATTAGTGGTTTTCATCAACATGGATGAACTGCTGATTTCCTGCCAAACTCTCCCTCTTCAGATAGGCTGATACAGATACTGGTTCAGTTACAAATCAAAAACTCCTGGCACAGCAGCGGCAAGAATTTACCCTTTGACTTTACTTCCCCTTTTCACGGTGACTCATCAACTTCACTTCCCCGCAGCAAGCAGCAGTCGTTTCGCTGGGGAGGATCTGGCTTTTGCTAATGGCAAAAATAATAATAATAATGCACTGTCTTGTCAATCACCAAAGTTGGCTATTTCCAACCTTGGGGCATTTGAGGCATTTTAAGAAGCCCTTAAGTGGAAGTATTTGGTGTGGTAAGAAGTATATGCAGTATTGTGTAGTAATGGCCTGAACCACTAGCAGTAATTCTGCTGCAAGCTGGAGTGTTTAGGGCAACCGCTGTGTATTTTGTACACAGCTGAGTCATTCAGTGTGGTGTCTCTCAACCTCCACCTGTCATAAGGGGGGACTAGACAACAGGGGATAGACCACTTGAAATTGCTCTGTACTGTTCATTCCCTCTGAAGCATCTGGCACTGGTCAAAGGCAGGATACTGGGCGAGATGAACCATTGATCTGACCCAGCATGGCCATTCTTATCTATATTGTAAGGCACATGTACAGTCTTGGTGTAAATGTGTGAAAACCTTCATGACTTCAGCCAGGCTTGAATTTGGTTTCCACCCAGCATATGTGGTGTTCGTGGTGGGTATTTAGTCACCCAATTCTTCTTCTGGAAGGACTGCCTCTGCAGATTTGCCCTAGGTGGATCTGCAGAGGCCACATACCCAATGAACAACAGTTACCTCTGAATAACCCATCCTTTGCATTAATGAAACTGATGTGGCTAACGACCTACCCCACATAAGGGGACCAAACCAAGTCTTGGTGCAACCACAATGCAATTCGATAGCTGCCTTTTCTTTTGGGTGTTCAGTCTTCCAAATAAGTGATGCCATGTATTAGTTAATAATGAATTGATGCAGGTATTAATAATAAGCAGAACATTTTTCACATGGTTGCTGTGCTGTTTCTTCTGGTTGTATCCTTATGGCCATCATGAGTTGTGGTCTGCACAGGTTATATCTCATGCATCTGCAGTAGTCATAAAAATCAATGCATTATGGGGAGATTTTCAAAGGCACTCCTGTTGATTTTTTAGGGTCTCTCCATTTTTGGGAGCCCAACAGCCCCTTTGGGTTATTTTTTCTGGGGGTTTATCCAAAATTATTGGGGATATTTTCAAAAGCACAATCTACTTAAACCACTAGAAATGATGGCATTATTTTAAAATTACACATTTCCTTTTTAAATTTACAGTAAAGCCCCACAGACACAAGGGGACAAATCCATTCCTGGTGTAAGTAGGTACAACTCCATTTAAATCAGTCCAATTGCATACACTTAATCCTGGGCTAAACTTGCTGTAAAAGCTTTAGTTAATAAAGCAATTCATATTGTTGTTGTTTGGCTCTTAAGTGGGTGGAATCCAGGGCAGCTGAATTCACTCCCAACAGAGAAGCCTGTTTGTGCTGAGAAAGATTAAACAATCATGTCAGTCTCATTCATGAAAGTATGGGAATTGCGCTTGAGCATTATCAGCATTATTGATAATCCTTGAGGGGGCCATTTAGGGATCTGGGGCAAAAATCTGTCTGGGGATTGGTCCTGCTTTGAGCAGGGGGTTGGACTAGATACCTCCTGACAGGGGCAGCTCCAGGCACCAGCGCAGCATGCGCATGCCTGGGGCGGCAAGCCGCGGGGGGGGGCGGCCTGCCGGTCTCTGGGAGGGCGGCAGTCAGGCAGCCTTTGGCGGCGTGCCTGTGGGAGGTCCGCCGGTCCCGCGGTTTCGGCAGCAATTCGGCGGTGGGGACACCAAACCCGCGGGACCGGCAGATCACCTGCAGAAACGCCGCCGAATCCGTGTGACCGCAGACCGCCCGCAGGCACGTCGCCGAAGGCCGCCTCACTGCCGTGCTTGGGGCGGCAAAAAACATAGAGCTGCCCCTGCCTCCTGAGGTCCCTTCCAACCCTGATATTCTATGATTGTACATCCTTCAGTGTAGGGAGCATGGTTCTTCGGAGGCTTTTCCTTCCTCATTCAGCACATTTGGCATCTTCAGTGGAGGACAGTGCTTCCCACAACAAGATGGCAACATTTTCCATCCTTGGGTGGCTCAAGGGCTTGACGCTCGGTCACTTGTTCAAATACAGAGCTGGTAAATAGCTACTCAAAGTTGCTACAATCTGATGGCTGGTGAGTTTGTTAAATGAATTTCTGGTCTCGACTCAGTTCCTAGTGAACCACTGTCCACAGCACAACCCGTTTCCTGGCTGCAATCGCAGCACATAGGCCAAGAGTAGATGGGTTAGCAGAACTCTCCGTTTGCCCACAGAATTGAGGCATGTTGGTGGAGCAGGAAACGAGAGAATCTTGCACTGCTACCTGTTCTGTTCATAACTAGAGGACTTTGATCTCCAAGGACATCTTTTATCAAGAGCTAATTCATTGTTTCATGGAGACTTGCATTTAACAGACATGTGAAATGCTGGTCACCCCTCTGTTAATTCCCACTAGCTCTTCCCATAGCGATGATGAGGTTTGACTTTTGCGTAGATGTCATTGTCATCTCTCTGTTTTGGCCGTATCTTCACTTCCGTGTAAACAACCTCTTCCTCCGCTTTTGCGTCCCTTTTGTGGAAGTTCAAGTCAACGTAAGTCACCTCATCAGCTGGTGGAGGAGAAGACTGCAAAGCAAGAGGAAAATGAGTGAAGACTGCTTGTTCCTTTCATGCCCATATCATATTGTTATAATGCTAGACCATCTTCCACTGACACAAGCACTGTAAAAGAGTGTGCTGACTTTTTAGGAAACTGTATTCTGAGAATGAAACACCTCTAAATTTCATGGAACAAATGCTGCATTCTCCAGTATTTTGAGGTTTCTGGAGCTGCATAAGATTCCCTCTTGCCTTGAACCTCCCAGTCCCACTGCTTAGAAACAATGCTGCATTCTCTATTATCGCTGAAGATCCTGTGCAATCGCTAATTTATGTCCTCTTTATCTTTGCTCTAAGGCTAATTAATTCTTGATCCCCTCTAACTTTTAAATGTCGTACCACCCCTGATCCTATTCAGGACTAGTGCTGCATTTTCTGTTACTCTGGAGTTCTTGGAGCTACAGTCTGTAAAAGGAGAACCGATTTCTTTATTACCTTGTATTCCTGGAGTTGATGTTCAACACCCAGTTCCCCTATGCTAGAGAGAAAAATTAAATGCGGCTCTTATGATAAGTTCTCCAACTCACCATCTCCATCTGATTCATCTCTGCCTCTGACCTGCTTTGAAGTGGTTCTGGAAAAAAAATGAAGTTGTGGCTAAGCTGGTTATTCTCTGATGACCTTTGGGTCACTTAAATGAAGGAGTTAGTTGTCAGTCTAGTTAGTTCATAGTGGAGCAGTATCTACATCCCACACGTTCCCACCCGAGCAATTCCCAATAATTGGTGGCTTTGTTGGCAATCCAGCCAAAGGTGGAATAGACATGGAGACTGAATCCACCTTTCACACCTTGAGGTGCTTCCTCAGGTCAGGGAGGAGACATAGAATAGTCCTACCATTGCCCAGGCGGTATCTGTGCTTAGATATGAGACTTCTCTAACTAGGGCTGCCAGTTCACCCACTGCTGCTGTACATTCACTGGCAAAAATTCCCCAAATTACTCTTTATTCAGCTAACGGAAGGACACTTTATTCAGCTAAAAGAAGAATCTATCAGCATCCTATGAGCTCCCCTCATACAGAAATTGCTTACATTTATTGTCCAAGTAAATCTTACCTTTGGAGCACTGTCTCCATCTCCACAAAAGGATACCAAGCACCAGCAAGAAGAGAAGTGTCCCAGCCACAGCTCCAGGAACAATGTAAGAGCTCATTAGCGTTTGGCCATGTGCTGTTGAAAGAAACATTAATTCGCTGCTGTCCTACTAGACAGGCGCTACAGAGGCAGGGCAAGTTGAGTTATTACACTCCCATCACCACTAGTTCTAGGGAAAGACAACATAGGTTGGGTCATTCATTACCACCTCTACAGGAGTCCTGCTGGATAGGGGCAGGGGACGATGCTGTGAGCTAGGTCACTAGACCACCACCACCGAGGAGTCCCGCGGCAGAACAGCCGAAGGAGAAAAGACAAACTGGGTCGCTGTTCCACCACTACGGGAAGAATAACCGACACCAACCTGGTGGATTCATTTGTCAGAAGATGGTATTTGCAATGGGCTAATCAGTTAGGATAAAGTAAAGAGTAGCTTACACCCTCACCCAGAATCAAACTGGAACCTGTGCTGAGGTTCAGCAAGATTTCCCTCATTTAAAAAAAAAGACAGTATGCTACAGTTATGGTCCAAAACACTGCAGCTTACAATAGTGGTGCTGCCGTGAGTGGGTTTTTAGGGCTGTCCTCTGGACACTTCTTGTTTTTGTCCAAGACTGAAAGGCAGAATCAGCAATATACCGAGAGGCATTTCCATCCCGCTCAAAATTGGGAAATACTGGAAATCTTCTTACGAGAGAGCCTGTCATGGTGAAATTGACTGGTCAATATGGGCGAGAAGAGCTTCTGAACCTGGAGGTGCTTCTCCGAACCTCTGAACCCTTTGTGATTCACCCATCACCAAGTGGCTCAGAGAATTCTGGTGGGCAGCAATGCTGTGCTGCTGTGCGAGGGACATCAGGAAAAGGGGAGGGTTGCAAGTACTTGGATGACAAAAAAAGAAGATGGGCAGGATCTGGAAAGCCACCGGGAATCACTGACTTCTCACTGCAAATCTCTCTATAGCTTTTCCTTCTCCTTCTGTTTGCCAGCAACTCCTGTCCCATCAATATCACCCCATGCAAAGTATTAGCATTAGCTCTTCCTTTCCTAGTCCTTATTCTTCCCTAGGAAATACAGTGAAGATCTGAGAGGACAATGCTGCTATTTACCATGGATGGTCACTCTGGTTCCATTTCCACCGCCGTTTTTACCAAAGTCACATCTGTAAATGGCTGTTGACTGGGATGTATTAAAATAAATGTTTCCCCCTCCAGTATTTTGTGTTCTTTTCCCAGCCTGGCCATTTAACATCCCCTGCTTCTCAGAGGTTAAAGTGATGCTTTCACTTAGTTCCATTCATAGCTTTATGATGACTGGCAAGACTTCTGTTTCTGGCCAGGGACCAGCAAACCACCCCCCCACCATCACCCCGAATGTTCAGTCTGGAGAAGTTGCCTCCTGCAATATGGATCCTTATGTGAACCGGATCTGACATAAGAAGCAGCCCCAGGTTTCACCCATCCACAAATCAGAGATGAATTCATGTCTAACTACCCTGTTATCTCTCACAAATTCCAGATTCCAGGCACACAGGCAGGCTTTGAATGTACCAATGGGTGTGCATGCAACATGGGCAAGCAAACGTTTAGAGACTAATTTGCGGCCATGTGAAACATTTGGCTGTAAAGGATCTAAAATGGAAACATTGTTCCCCCTTAATACCGGCCTACAGGGCTCTATCTTGCAAGGAGTTTAGTGCTTCTGTGCAGGCATGGAGCACCCTCAGCTCCCATTGAAGGTGGAACTGAAGACACTCAACACCTTCCAGGAGATGTGTGCCCTTGTTCTCACTCGCTCGCCCCCATTTCCCCAAGAAGATCAGGTAGGAAATTCCGGCACTTACTCTCGATGGTCACTTGGGTTCCTGTTCCATTCCCAGAGAGGTTCCTTGCTGTGATCCCCACCTCACACACGTAGGTTCCTGTATTAGATGAATTCGCATTCTTCAAAGTGAGAGAGGCAAACCCATTGTCCAAATGCAGGGTTGTGATCACATCGCTCTCATTCACCAGCTCTTTCTTTAGTGCCTCAGTCCCATAGTTATACCATCGCACATACATGGTGCTGTGGTTACTGACTGTCTTGAATGTACAATTCATGGTAAGTTCTGAGCCTTCTAAATCACTGACACTGGTTGGGGTTTGATTCACCATCAGGTTGGTAATTTCTGCAGAAAGAGAAACACAGATGATGGCACCTTCATTGAGAAATAGTTCAAAGTGCCAGCAGACAAGGGCAGATGTACAAAATGAATCTCTCCAGTCCTGCCATTTAGTTTCCCCTGCTTGTTAAGAGTCTAAAGTGATGTTCTTTCGTTTGGCCCCATATAGAGCTGTATCGTGCATGTCAAGACTTTCCTGCTCTGTTTAGTGAGCAGGTAACCCCAGAAGCTTCAGTCTAGACAAACCCCCTCCAACAATGTGACTTCTTACCCGAACCTTGTGTACACCTGACACACCTGCCAAATTCCTTACATTCAAAACCTTCTTGAGACCTATTTAGCTCCACCAGCCCAATGCAGGGCAAGAGAGAGGGTGGCCAATTCTCCTTTGTTACAGAAAAATGGGATTCACTGAAGGACGTGGAATGGGCAGTTCTGAGACGTGATGCACTTCTGCTGGCAATGGCAGGGGAGTGAGGATCGGGGTGCAACCGTTATTCTGGGCAGGGCTGTGCTTACAGCACAGCGAGAGAGTGTCAGCAAGTCTTTAGCACTGGTTTTACTGGTGGAAACTTCAGCAGCTCCAGGGCTAGGTGGCAGCTGAGCAGGGGTTTTGAGGATCTCCGTGGCACCCAGATGTTGGATTTAAGGGCCTAAAGTCCTGTGTGGATTTAGTCCTTTAATCTCTCTGTGTCTCACTTCCCAATCTACTGTTAGGACGTCTGCCCGTTCTCTCCCCTTTTGTCTGTCTTGTCTGTTTAGAGCAGTGGTCCCCAACCTTTTTCGTCTGGTGGATGCCAGACGATGAGCCACTGCGGTCTGTCGCCAGCGGACGAGCATCCGCCGAAATGCCACCGAGAAGCGGCAACGTCAATAGGCGTCGCTGCCGAAATGCCGCCAAAAATCGGCAGCAACGCCGCTGGATGACGCTGCTTGTTGGTGACATTTTGGTGGATGCTCGTCCGCCGGCCAGTACGCGGGCGCACATAGATGCCCCGGCGGATGCCATGGCGCCCGCGGGCGCCGCGTTGGGGACCACTGGGATAGAGTGTAAATCCTTTGGCACAGGGGCTCTCTCACTATGTCCATGTACAGGGGAGCTGATTGCAAATGTTCTGGCAAAACTTAGCTTAGACTGAAAATGCCAATGCGCTGACGAGACTGATTCACCAAATCTACTACAGATTTGACTCCACTTTCGTCAAAACACACACCGGTTTCTGTTGGTGTTCCAAGATCCACAGGGTTCAAAAAAGAACCAGAGAAGTGCCTGGAGGATGTGTCCATCAATGGCTATTAGCCAGGCTGGGCGGGGATGGGGATGCCAGAAGCTGGGAATGAGCAACAGGGGATGGATCACTGGATGATTGCCTGTTCTGTCCATTCCCTCTGGGGCCCTGGCACCGGCCACTGTCGGAAGACAGGACACTGGGCTAGATGGATCTTTGGTCTGACCCAGTCTGGCCGTTCTTATGTTCTTCTGTCCCGGGAGCCCCAGCTCGGGGAGTCGGAGTCGAGTCTCGGGGGGGGGGGGGGGGGCCCNAGGTCAAGCACATTGCATGCACCAGGGACTCTTGGCATCCCTCTGTCCCCACAAGGTCCCTGGGTGCCACCCTCCCATCCCCCTCTATTTCAGGGACTCCCTAGCCCCCACCCTTGTGCCAGGAGCTCTGTGTGTCCCCCATTTCTTCCCTGCTCCCCATGCTACAGTCCCCAATTCTGCCCCAAGCCAGGAGCTCTCTGTGCCCTAATTCTCTCCCTTTCCACCATTCCAGCGTCCCCCATTCTCCCTGCATACTCGGGGCTTTAGCTGTACCCTCATTCCAGCATTATCCCCAGACCAGATCCCCCATCCTCCCCGTGTCAGGGGCTCTGTGAGCCTTCCCCTCCTCCCTTCCCCACTATTATTATTTCTCCTCTTTCTCACCGGGACATAAATCATCCAGAGTGTCAGCACGTTACACGCTACTGGGGGAATGAGCAGAGATGAGATGGGAATGTTTTTCCATTGAAAAGTGTTAATTGGTGCCATAAACAGGTTCTTTGATTTAGACAGTTACAGAGGTGCTTTGCTCCAAGCTGTTACTCTGCTAAACAGGGAGCAGGCACTCCATGTGTCCCCCACTTTTCCCCTTTGGGTTTTCGGATTTCCCCAATATGAACAGTGTTCTGCCCAGCGATGCCTTCAATACTCCCTGACATTTTGGAATTGATGGGCTGCAGGGTTCCAAATTATTGTGTCACAGACCAAGAGAAATGCCATCACGTTGAGTGCACTGTAGCTGTGTCAGTCCCAGGATATTAGAGAGACAAGGTGGGTGAGGTAATATCTATTATTGGACCAACTTCTGTTGGTGAGAGAGATGAGCTTTCGAGCTCCATAGAGCTCTTCCTCAGGTCTGGGAGACGTACTCCCAGCACCACAGCAAAATGCAACGCTTAAACTCCCGCATAGATTTCCACCCCAACTTCAACAACCACCACCCATCCAGCCAGTCATTAAACTCTCTGGGGAACTCTCCCACACTAGCATCAACTTCCTGGACACCACCATCAGCTTCAACAATGGAACCCCACAGACAACCCTAGACAAGAAACCCACAGATCACCACACCTACCTTCATAAACCCAGTAACCACCTCAAACAACCAAGAAATCTGTAATCTACAGCCAGGCATTCAGATAGCACAGAATACGCTCCGAGGAGACAGTCTGGGATACACACCTTAATGCACTCAAAACCGCCCGCATCAAACAAGGACATTCTACTAGAGAAGTAGATTGCATCATGGAGTGGACTGTCCAAATACCCTGAGAGAACATGCTTGGATACAGAAATAAAACCGATACAGAGTGGTCCTCATCCTCAAAGGAAGCCTGCACAACACTTTCAAAAGACGAGCCTGGGAGCTTAAATTCATAACTCTGCTAGACACTAACAATCATGGACTGAACAGACACTGGATTTATGGCTTATTACAACAATCTGTAACCCCCTAACCCCCATTTTTGTCCTATGACTGCAGAAGTGTTAACAGGCCACCCTGCCTCGAATGGTCCCTTGAAATATGTGTTAACTACTTATGCTAAACCAGCCGTTCTACCTTGTAGTTACCTGTGACACTCGGAGTAAGGGCACGTCTCTACTGAAAACACTGCATCAGCCCAGCTGCACCACTGTCTACACAGGGGGTTCGGTCCGTGTAACTAACTACGTCGCTCAGGGGGGTGGATTTTTCACACCCCTGAGCAACGTAGTTATGGCGACATAGGTCTGTAGTGTAGACCAGACCTACATTTCCAAGAGCTGAAGAAGAGCTCTGTGTAAGCTTGAAAGCTTGTCTCTCTCTCACCAAGAGAAGTTGGTCCAATAGAAGATATTCCCTCACCCACCTTGTCTCTCCAGTTGCGTATAAGGGCTCGCAGGCTTAGCCAATTAGAAGCCTCCCTTCACACCCCATCTCAAAACAGTTTTTGAATATATGGGGTGTGACGGGGCAAGGCCAGATGGCTACAGTAAAGTGGTGAGGAACAGGTATGTTAGCCCCAGGCTAAACAAATCCCTGGTACCATGGTAACCAAATGGCAGTTGCTCCAGGTTAATCAAGACACCTGGGGCCAATTAAGATCCTTCAAGAAAGCTGTGGAGATAGCTAGGTTGATTGGGACACCTGAAGCCAATCAAGAACTGGCTGGAACTAGTTAAAAGCCTCCCAGTTAGTCAGTGAGGTGCACGCATCAGGAGAAAGCTGTGCTGTGGAGAGACTGAGCAGTACAAACCATATCAGGCCCAAGGAAGGAGGCCCTGAGGTAAAGGTGAAGTGGATCTTGAGGAAGTGGGGGCTGCTGTGGGGAAGTGGCCTAGGGAATTATACGTGTCTTGTTTCTAAAAAGTCAGCTACCATAGCTGATACTATTAGGGTCCCTGGGCTGGAGCCCAGAGTAGAGGGTGGGCCCAGGCTCCCCCCTTTGCCCCCCTAATTAATCACTGAGACTGGGAGACAACAGAAACTGTGCAAGGGAGGATAGTTTCTCCTCCCCTCCCTTGCTGGCTTATGATGAAAATGGCTCAGTAGGCTGTGACCCTTGTCTCTAGAGAGAGAAGGGCTACGTGGAGGGTCACAATGAGCCTCTCAGGCTAGCGAAATCCGCCAAGAAACGCAGGACCCACAGAGACCAGGACAGAACTTTGTCACAGGGGCTTGACCCTGCATTCCTTGTGCAGCCCAAACCCCGCACAGAAATCAGTGGAATGCAGGATCAGGACCATTGTACGTACCACAGAATGTCCCCGACTTTTGCCCACAGCTCTGCCCTTTACACTTTGTGCTGCTCCACCTCCCCCAGCACCACCTGCCCCAGCTCTCTGGAACCAGGCCAGTGTCCTGAGCTCCCCCAAAGGGTTTTGTAGAACAGAGAAGGAAATGCTGGTATTTACCATCGATGGTCACTTGGGACATCTCCTGCGAAATGAACCCATATTTGCTCTCAACCCCACATACGTAGGTTCCAGAATCAGTGACGTCGGCTTTCTTCACAGTGAGGGAAAGAGACCTCTTTTCTGTATCTGCTGATAATATGATTCGATCTGTTACATTGGACACCTTTTCTGTTACATTGTTTCTGATTTTATACCATTCAGCAAACAACTTGATTGAATTATTGCTTGTGTTGAATGTACACTCGATGGTGAACTCTGACCCTTCCATTGCACTGATATAAGGGGGTGTCAGATTCACCACAAAGACAGCAGCAGTAGTTTCTGCAGCTCCTGAAACACAAAGTTCAGTGTCACTATTTACATTATTGCAACAGGAGGAAGAATTAAATCAAACAAAATTGTTTCCAAATGATCCACTGCAGAATGTTTCCATTTCTCTACAAGGAAGCCAAGTGCACGAGCAGGAACTCTCTGCTGAAGGTCTCGGCATGAAGTTCAGAGCGGTGAGTGGCGAGGGCTCAGACTGGGCAATTTGCACAGGCCCTACTGGCACTGTTAGCCGGCCTGCCCCACCGGCTCCTGCCTGCCGTACGGGCTCCAGGGGGCCTCTCCCTAAGTGCCAGCGAGAGAGCACTGGTGGCTCCTAGGGATCTAGAGAGAAGCCCAGATGCAGGGGATTGGGCCTGCAGACCCCACGGTGGAGTGTCTGATCCAGGGAGGCAAATCTCAACAGCAATGGGCCAAACAAAGACTTGGGTGGAGGGTTCAAAGAAGGGAGATAGAGATGGGAGAGACGAGACAAAAGCAAGGTGGAGGGGGCAGTAGCGGCGCCAGCTTTGCCAGTGCCCTAGGCGGCGGAAGGTCCCGCCCCCGAAATCCCGCCCCCAACAGCGGCGGCGGAAGGTCCCGCCCCCAAATTTCTACGGGCGGCGGGGGCGCAGGCGCCCCCAAAATAGCAGCGCCCTAGGCGACCGCCTAGGTCGCGTAATGGGAGCGCCGGCCCTGGGAGGGGGCAGAAGCCTGAGGGAAAGAGAGAGCTGGGAGTGGAAAACAAAGGATGGGAGAGAGAGAAAGCGAGTGTGTGCAAAGCCAGGGAGAGGGATTGAAAGATGTAGGGGGTCTAAGGAAAGGGGAAGTAAAATAGACAAAGGAAAAGGAAACGAGGTGAGGAAGAAAGTCTGAGAGGGAAGGAAAGGACAATTCACGTTATTATTTATTCCCATTGCACCTAGAGTCCTCAACCACCAGTACAGCCCCACTGTTTCAGGCCCGGTACGTACGTACTGTCAGAGGCCGTCCCTGCCCTGAGGAGCTCACTGTCTAACCAGAGAGTGGGAGAAGAAAGACACAAAGGGGGAGTCTACATAGTCCCTATGCACCGGGGCACCGCCAGCCTGTTCCTGGTGTGGGGGCTGTGGTGGGCCAGACAGAAAATTGGGGGGCTGTGTCCTTCCCCACCCCTTGCCAATGGTCCCGCCCCTTTCGATGGCCCTGCCTCCTGGCCAGGTCAGAGGCAGGAATCGGGCAGTGCAGGGCGCTGGCTGTTTGCAGCCAGTAAGAGCTGCCCAGTTGGGGGAATCTAACTCCAGGGCCAGAAGAGTCCTTGGGGAGCAGCGACTGTGGGGCCGGGGCCCAGGAGCCTGGCCTGGAGCAGGTCAGTCTGGTCTGCTGAGGGGAGCCCTGAACTCTCCACCTACCCTGGGCAGTGCACCCTGGCGAGCGAGGACACGGGCCAGGGGCTGCTCTCAGGCCCCTCGGTCCCTCACTCAGGCTTACTTCTCTGCTGCTGCTTCTGGAGCTGGGCGCCTGGCCAGCAGCCTCTGCTCTCTCCACTCTGCCTTCAGAGCTGGGCAGCTGGAGAGCAGCAGCTGCTACGGGGGAACTAAGGCAAATTTTTGGGGTGGCTACAGCCCCTGAAAGCCCCCCTCCCAGTGCTGCCCCTGCCTATGCATTAGACCACACTGCCTCCCCCTGATTATTATTTATTAAGCAGTACTGCTAACGAGCACAGCACTCTGCAGGACAAGGACCAGGATAATGTATTCCTGTCTTACAGTGCTGATTAAATACTTTCTATTCGATCAGTAACTAGGCGGGATGTACACTAGCAATGTTACAGGTAAGCACTTCTTTAACCGGCAGGACTGGATAACTTGCACCCAAGAGTACTAAAAGAATTGGCAGAGGAGCTTGCTGAACCATATTGTTTTTAATAAATCTTGGTACAGTGGGGAAGTTCCAGAGGACGGGGAGAAAGCTAATGTTGTGCCAGTATTTTAAAACGGTAAATGGGATGACTTGGAAAACTCCCAGCTGGTTAGTCTGACTTTAATCCCAGACAAACAAACTTGATATAATTTTTTTGATGAGTTCGGTTGTTAAAGGTAACTGTTGACATTATACACTCACTTATGTCGGTATAATTTATGTCACTCGGGGGGAGGGTGGAAGGGGGGTGTATAAGCCGCCCCCTTGAGTGATGAAAGTTATACTGACCTAAGTACCAGTGTGAACAGCGCGTGGTGTCTTCACCAGATGTGCTGCACCGGTGCAGCTGTGCCACTGTAGCATTTGTAGTGTAGACTAGACTAGCCCTTGGACCTCCGTAAGGCACTTGACATAGTCCAGGCACCAGACGGGGAAGTACGTGCCTGGGGCGCCACGTTGTAAGGGGCGGCATTCCGGCCAATTCCTGCCGTGGTTTTTTTTTTTTTTTTTGGCAGCCCGGTCCGCAGCTCCCCGGCCGGCTCCCCGCGCTCCGCCAGTCCCAGCCCAGCCCTGCAGGGGCATGGACCCCGGCCCAGGGGGGCAGGAACTAGCGATCCCCACCGCTCACCGTGCCACCGGACTCCCCAGGACGTGCCACTCCCCGCCGCCTGCACCGGCCTCTGCCTCCCGCGCCGCTCTGAGCCCAGCCCGGCCGAGCCGCCTTTAAAGGAGCGGCTGAGCCAGCACCTTCTGCAGCCCCCGCGGGCTCCGCCTGCCCGGCTGGGAGAGGCACCGCAAAGCCGGAGGGGGGAGCCCCTCTTGCCCAGCTGCGAGCGGCTGCAACGTCTGGCTCCCCACGGGAGGAGGGAGCGGGTGGGCGCCGCCCTTCACCTCCCTGCGAGCCGCCTTGACCACCCTCCACNGCAAAGCCGGAGGGGGGAGCCCCTCTTGCCCAGCTGCGAGCGGCTGCAACGTCTGGCTCCCCACGGGAGGAGGGAGCGGGTGGGCGCCGCCCTTCACCTCCCTGCGAGCCGCCTTGACCACCCTCCACGCGCTCCCTGCGGCTGCCGTTTTGTTTGTTTTTTGCTTCGGCACCCCGGCCGCCCTGTTTTTTTGTTTTTTTTGCTTGGGGCGGCAAAAAAGCTCGAGCCGGCCCTGCTCACAGGGATCTATTCTCTGTTCAATGTAATTCAGTCTCTTTATCAACAATCTGGAAGAACACATAAAATAGTTGCTGA
>QXTE01001064.1:0-14766 GCA_003942145.1 Platysternon megacephalum
TTAAGGTGGGCTAACATCAGCAGGAGAAAAAAAAAACTTTTGTAGTGATTATCAGGATGGCCCATTTCAAACAGTTGACAAGAAGGTGTGAGTAAGAGTAGGGGGGGAAATTAGCATGGGGAAATATTTTTTAGTTTGTGTAATGACCCATCCACTCCCAGTCTTTATTCAATTTGATGGTGTCCAGTTTGCATTATGCCCAATTTGATGGTGTCCAGTTTGCAAATTAATCCCAGTTCTGCAGTTTCTCATTGGAGTCTGTTTTTGAAGTTTTTTTGTTGAAGAATTGCCACTTTTAGGTCTGTAATTGAGTGTCCAGGGAGGTTGAAGTGTTTTCTGACTGGTTTTTGAATATTATAATTCTTGACGTCTGATCTGTGTCTATTTATTCTTTTGCGTAGAGACTGTCCGGTTTGGCCAATGTACATGGCAGAGAGGCATTGCTGGCACATGATGGCATATATAACATTGGTCGATGTGCAGGTGAATGAGCCGCTGATGGTGTGGATGATGTGTTTAGGTCCTATGATGGTGTCCCTTGAATAGATATGTGGACAGAGTTTGCAACGGGGTTTGTTGCAAGGATAGGTTCCTGGGTTAATGTTTTTGTTGTGTGGTGTGTAGTTGCTGGTGAGTATTTGCTTCAGGTTTGGGGGCTGTCTGTAAGCGAGGACTGGCCTGTCTCCCAAGGTCTGTGAGAGTGAGGGATCGTCCTTCAGGATAGGTTGTAGATCCTTGATGATGCGCTGGAGAGGTTTTGGTTGGGGGCTGAAGGTGACGGCTAGTGGCATTCTGTTACTTTCTTTGTTGGGCCTGTCCTGTAGTAGGTGACTTCTGAGCAGGATGTCCAGGAAGGAGAGGTTGGTGTTGAAGGGGCATACTGGACTGCTGAGTTTGGAGAAGAAGACCCAGACATTCTGATTTTGAGATAAACTGTTATTTCATGTTAATAATCCAGAACCCAGAAAGGGAGAATAATTCCAATGCACCAATTACAGGGCTTTATTTGATTGGGAAAGGAGAGTAACTTGTATAGTGTCAGGGTCTGACACCAGTTTGGTGTTAGCCTTAAGCCCTATCCATAACCCTAACTCATAACCAACAGGAATTTAAGTATAAGTTTTTCTTTAAACCTTCAATGGGGCCATTCGTGTTTAAAGTTTAGAATGTGCTGAAGTGGCTGTGGAATCAGGGCCTTTGTACAGAATATTCAAAGTGAGTTTTAATTTCATAATCATGACTTTTTGGACCAGATCCTCAGCTGGTGTAAATTCTCAGAGATCTATTGACTTCAACAGAGCTATGACAATTTCAACCAGCTGAGAATTAGCCCCTTGATTTTTCAGGAACCCATGTGTGATGCTTCCATTTATTCAGAGAAACAAAACACAGCATGTTTAAAATGTATCCAGTCAAAACAGCTTGAAGTCCAAACACCGAGTACTTTTGATGAGCTGTTTGTAAATGAGCAATGGAGTAAGATATAGTCATAAAAAAATCTTTGCTAAATAAGATTGAATAAGGAGTACTTATAAGAAAATCATGATGTGGACAAAGACAATCATTAACAGGAAAAGAAGCACAATAATTTTCATAGATTATTTGTTATCTAGCTAGTTGGCTAACATAATTCACAATCAAATAGAAATATATCATTATGACTAAATGAGATTGTGTTAGGAGAAGAAATGGCCCTATCTGTCTGTCTCTCTGTCTAACCACATGATCTGTTTTTGTCTGTCATATATGTAGCGTACAGAACCATGCACAAAGATGGTATTCTAATACTAATAACTTCTGAGATCCTTTCTCAGCTTGGAGGTGAGTAGATCTACACGGGATGGCGTATGGAACACCAGATCAGTGCATGTGATGGCACTTTTCCACTTACACCAAGGCTAGAATAAAATGACTCCAAACAAGTAACTTACACCAGTGTTTATGTCACTACTGAGTGGAGCCCAGAGAATTTGGGCCAAAACCTCATCAGTATTAAATTGGTGATGTCAATGGGTCTACTCTACATTGGTGCTGGTTTAGATGAGTTGGGATATCAGACCCTTACATTTCTGTCACATTCACTTTCTCGAGGGGTCTGTCAGCCAATTCTGGATCCTTGTGTTTATAGGCTATTGGCAAAATCCTAATTTCTTTGAAGAGAGGGGCTAAACCTCAGTGAATTCAATGGGACCCAAATTTGGCCTCATTATCCCGAGTTAGATTTTCATTAGAAAACACTGGAAAAAGTTTCTCTTCATAACAGTCTTTGCACCATAGCAAGAATGACACAGTTCTTACATAGAGAAGATCGGTGAGGTAATATCTTTTATTGGACCATCTTCTGTTGGTGAGAGGGACAAGCTTTCAAGCGACACAGAGCTCTTCCTCAGGTTAAAATAAAAGACAGCTACCTGAGGCTCTTTGTCCCCTAACACATCATTAATAATACAATAATATCCCAACAGTATACAAATAACCATTTCAGGAGAAATTTAGCCATGCAGAAACTTCTTTTGCACCCTTTTATCATTGTGGGGAGCAAACCTTCAGCTCACTCAGAAAACCCCATCAAAGATATAACATATTAGCACTCCCAAGAGAAGGCAAACATTGAAAATACTGTCTAAACAAAAACTCACAATCTCTCCAGGCCTTCCTACTTGCAAACCCACCTGGAACAAAGAAACAAATAAAAACAACAAACAACTAAACAAAAATAAACTAAAAATCTGACAAACAAAAAAAACCCAAAGAACAAATGCATTGATACCTTGGTCAGAGTTATTATCCTGAAAAATAAGAAGAGCCAGAGAACGCAGTAGGGACTTTCCTATGGCTACTGATTTTACGTGCAAGATAATCACATAGAAAGGTGATAGCTAGCAGTACATAGATAGATAGATAGATAGATAGATAGATAGATAGATAGATAGATTCCGATCTTAATTGCATTGATGTAAACCTCTAGTAACTACTTTTTTTCTTGACTTAAGTTTGTCTGGATTTTTATTAGTGTAAATACCCAATTCTGCATAAACAGATTGCACTGTATGTTCTCATGAAGGCAATAAGGTCATCACATGATTATATTTATAAAGAAACACAGAATGAAATTGCGATCAGTGGAGGAATATAGACATTTTATTCTTGTTGAATAACCTGCAACCTATCAGTTTACTCAGTGCACCTTTCATTTCCTTGTTTCTCATGCTGTAGATGATCGGATTCATCATTGGGGGCATTATGGAATAGAGAACAGCCACCAAGAGATTCAGATCTGAGGTTGAGTTGGACGTGGGTTTCAGGAAGGAAAAGAGGCCAGTGAAAAGGAATAAGGAGACCACAATGAGGTGAGGGAGGCAGGTGGAGAAGGCTTTATGCCGGCCCTGCTCAGAAGGGATTCTCAGCACTGTTTTGAAGATCTGAACATACGACACAATAATAAAAGCAAAGCAGATTAAACATAAAAGCACACAAAGAGAAATAAGAACAACTTCACCGAGGTATGAGTCAGAGCAGGCGAGGTGCAGGAGCTGGGGGATTTCACAGAAGAACTGATCTACCATGTTGCCTCCACAGAAGGATATCGCAAATGTGTTCCCAGTGTGCAGTGCAGAGTAGAGAATACCACTGATCCAGGCACTGGCTGCCATTTGGAAACAAGCTCGCCTGTTCATCACCATCTCATAGTGCAGTGGTTGGCAGATGGCGATGTATCGGTCATACGCCATGATGCTCAGTAAGGCAAAATTTGCTGAAGCAAAGAATAAGAAAAAAAAGACTTGGGTGACACATCCAGAATAGGAAATCAATCTGGTGTTCATGAGGGAATTGGCCATGGATTTTGGGATGGTAACAGAGATGAAGCCAAAGTCTAGGATGGACAGATTCATCAAGAAGAAGTACATGGGGGTGTGAAGGTGGCGGTCGAGGGCTATGGCTGTGATGATGAGAAGGTTCCCCAGCAGGGATATCAGGTAAAGCACTAGAAACACAATAAAGTGTAAAATCTGTAGTTCCCAAATGTCAGAGAATCCCAGGAGAAGGAATTCAGTCACGGCCGTTTGGTTGGACATTTTCTTCCTCAGTACACTGTGTGATGGCTGTGGAGGGAATAAGAAGGACAATGGTCAGGATTAGAGTGACAGAGAGAATGGCCCTGTTTCTCCTTTCCCTAATATCTCATTATATGAATGTCAAAGGTGAATGGAACTCGTCACTTACAATGATTCGGTGTTGTTAGTGCTCCTCACCTCTGACAATCCATCAGTCATATTATCACACTAGTGTAACCTCCTTTAAACTCAACAGAGCTTCATCACTTTACCCAATCTGAGGATTTTGCCCAAGGTGTGGCTTGATAAAATTAAGTATGAAGGATGGAACAAAACAAACTCCAAATCCAACAATTCTTGCAAAGAAGGTCCCTCCATTGCGACCATCACCAAGCTCACAACTTGGGCATGAAACAAATAGATTAAAATGCCAACACATCCTGATTCCCACTTTGAAGGGCAATATGACGTAGACTCCTCCAGCATCGTAAGTAGCAGCTCATCTGTAATGTATCTACTGCAAGCTCTGTGCCTAGACGCCCTGCTGCCTGCTTACAAATTGATTTATGGCAACAACTCCCAGCTACACTTCGGCCTGCATGTAACCATGGACTAGCAGCATCCCTCTGTCACCGCTATGTTGTATCGTTTACTCTGCGCTGTATGGTGCAGGGGTTGTCAGGACACTTGGGCTCTACTCTTGTCTCTGCCAGTGACCTGCTATGTGACCTTAGGCAGTAGCGGCGCCAGCTTTGCCGGCGCCCTAGGCGGCGGCAGGTCCCGCCCCCGAAATCCCGCCCCCAACAGCGGCGGCGGAAGGCCCCGCCCCCAAATTTCTACGGGCGGCGGGGGCGCAGGCGCCCCCAAAATAGCAGCGCCCTAGGCGACCGCCTAGGTCGCCTAATGGGAGCGCCGGCCCTGACCTTAGGCCAGTCATTTCCCCTTTTTCTGCCTCTGTTTCCCCATCCTCCCTTTCTCTGCCATGTCTACTAGGACTATAAGGGCTTTCGGAGATGGGCTGTGAGGCAGATTGTTAAAGGTATTGAGGCACCTAGTGGGATTTTCAAAAGCATCTAGGCCCCCAAAGCCCCTTGAAATCAGTGAGTTGTAAGCTCCTAGGTGCTTCTGAAAATCCCACTAGGTACCTAAATACCTTTGAAAACATGTGTGTACATTCTGCGCAGCCGTTTACAGCGTTTATACTCAGCCGGCAGCAGTGTGAAGCTAGACCAGGAGATCAGGGTTCTACTCCCAGTGAGCTCCCGTATGTCCTTGAATGGGGTCAGGACAGACAGGATTTGGCTGCCTGGTTCAACTCTAAACTGGGGTTTAAAGAGATTAGTCTGTATGAAACATTCTGTGTGTTGCCAACTTTACTGGTTTTTCATTTGTTACCTCCATGCAACTATCCCTTTGAAAGAGAAATCACACAGATGCAATAGAATAAATGGGTTTGAAATAGAGCTCTTATCAGGCAATATTAATGTTCTCCAATTTATTTAAAATTTACGGCTGGTTGGAAATTTTCAGCTGTTATTTATAATGGAGATTGGTTTTTCATCTAAACAACACCACCAACAACAAAATCGTAGAATCTATCTGCTTCCCTCAAACATTTTGGGATTCTTTTGTAAAGAAACTGAAAACTGAAAACCCAAACTTTTTTGGTTTCGTGATAAGAAAAAAATCCAGTTTTCATTTGCCAGTTTTCATTTGCCAAAAACTGGGGGGTGGGGTGGGGGGGGGAAGGATTTGGGGTTTTCTGTGAAAAGTCAAAATATTCCAGAAGGGTGGAAAAACTCCAATCAGCAGCAGGTATTTGATTAAACTGAGAGTAAAAGTCTTAATGAGTTCATAATATAAGACTTATTTAGCATCTTAATTTCCCCCTATATGCTGATCCCCCAGCATATTTAATTGAAATAGCAAACTTACTATACTGATCTTTGTGGATTTTTTGCCAACATATGACGCGTTCAGTCATCCAGCACCAGGATTCTTTGGTCAACATCTATCTATGTACCAGAATCTAGAAGCTAAAGGCACAGGATCCTTTCCCCCACTACCTCATTCTGAGACTGAACTGACAGAACTAGACTCAAACCTGTTGCTCTCTGCAGATGAGCTGTGTGTAGCTGGCGTTGAGCATCACTGGCATTAAAGGACTGATGCTGCGGGAAGGTGATTTATTCATGTCTATTTCCGAAGGGCTTCCTAAGGGACTCACTCCCTGGAGCCCTGCACAGCTCAGCAGCAGAGGCCCAGAGGCAAATGCATAGATGCCTAGGTGATAAAGCCAAAAGAGCCATTCTGTCCCTCAAGTCTGAACCCCACATAGCACCCCCACATATAATCTCCCCCAGCGTTCCCTGATTCCAGCCCAGTTTATGTGTTATCTGTGGGCCAGGATCACAAAGATGGAGACAGGTACCTACAGGGATTGATCAATGCTCCTAAATGAGCTAGGTGGCTAAATCCCATGGTCATTCACTGGGAGTTCAGAGCTTAACCTGCTTGTATGCTATTGTTAATCCCAATAGGCACCTGTCTCCTTCTTTGGGTGCCTTTGTAATCCCAGCCTAAAATGGTAACTAGTACAGACAGGCATCTAGAGAGAGGAGGTCACAAGATGCCAAGAACTCCTGTAATCTAAGACCAGCTATGTTACGTCAACTCTCTGTGCCTCACTTTAACAAAAACTGGGTCATAATAATTGAGACTGGATGAGAAAATTGATAATGAAACTTTTATTTAGAGATGATCCATGATTCAGTTTTGTTTGAACTCTTAATGAATTTTCATAGATCTGGGTGAAATATTTGTCTTTTTTTTCCCAAACAGAATTTGCCTGTGTTCCACAGGAATATAGGAATCACCAGAGTCCAGTGCCCTGGCTCTGACAGGGGCCAGCAACAGATACTGCATCACTCATAGCCTGGAACAACAGGGATGGGATGAGGAGATCTGCCCCCACTGCAGCATCTGCAGCATCATCTGCCTGAGTCTGAAGAGGGCCTGAGACAATGGCTCTGGGAGAAGGGAACTGCCCCAGACATCTCCATGGGGTATGAACTCCCAGCCCCACTGCTCTGGAGGACTCCACCAACCCCACCTCAGCAGGGGCCCAGTGTGCAGGGGAAGGGGAAGAGCACAGCAGTCCTGACCCCCTCACCCAAGCAGATACACCCTGGCTGGGAAAGTAAGGACTCAGAATACACGAGTGCCCCCTGCCTGTCTGTGGGCACCATGCTGATCCCAAGGGGTTGGGGGAGAGTCACTTGCTCCTCTTCTGGGACAGAGCAGGGGTCCTATGCCACCGTCCCAGCCTCTCTTTGAGGGCCCCCTGCCACTGACACTCCACGTGGGACACCGGATCAAGGGGGCAGAGTCCCTTGCATGGCCCTGGAGTGTCTGAATCCAACCCTGACAGTCAGCAGAGCTTTATGGGACTAAATGCGCCTCTTTCCCCAGGCTCCTGGGAACAGCTCTGCTCAGAGCAGTGACTCCTGGAGGGACCAGCGCCAGCTACTGTAGAGGGAGGGTCAGGGACCCCGCCCCCCTCAATGGACAATTCTGCACTAACCTCCACGTCATGGAGATTCCCTGTGAGTGAGTGGCTGGTTGGAGACCTGCACCATGGTGGTTTAATTCATTCTCTGATCGAATGTAACTCTGAAGGCTTTCACGATCCCTGTCAGTGTCTCACCCTGCTGGTCATTTTGTCTCAGTGATACCTTGTGGCAGCGAGTTCCCCAGGTGGGGCTGGGCAGAGGCCACCCTAGAAATACTGTTCAGAAAAGGGACTGGGCCAGGCAGAGGAAGGAGGAGAGCGGGGAAGGAAGGAAGTGGGGCCAGGGCTTGCCAATGGGGCGAAGGGGGAGAGAATGGGCAGGAGTTTGGAACCAGGGGTGGGGGGGCTGTTCCCTGGGGCAGGGGCCATTTTATGGTAGAGGGGGGCTGATAAGAGGAGGGGACTGGTGGGCAGAGGGGTTAACCAGGGATCTCTGAGGAAGCTGAGTCAGGGACTCTGGGTGGGAGAATTGGCTCTGGGCCATGGGGGGGGGAATCTCAAAGAACGGGGGCTGAGAGGGGCTGTGGGGTGGAGGGTTGTGAGAGGGAGGGAGTGGATTAGGGGCTGTGGGTGTTTGTTTGGGGGTCTGGGCTGTGTGAGGCAGAAGGAGGGAAACACTCAGGGAGTACGGTAAGGAGGTTCAGTTGGTGGAGGATGCAGCAAGGGCTGGAGTCAAAGGGCCTGAATCTCCTCTTCCTTAGACCAAACATACTCCATTGTAACACCATGGACTTACCCTGCAGAGAGTGAGGGGGAAATCAGGCTCATTGACTGCAATGGAGTTACTCCTGATTTACACCAGGGTGAGTGAGAGGAAATCAGCCCCATTGACTCCAAAGGAGTTACATCTAACTTTTCTTAACGTTGGTGTGTTTTGGTGCTGATTTTTTGTGCCCAGATAGAGATCAAACCAGGGCTCTGATCCTCACAGCAGGGAGCATTTCCAGTGCTCAAGAGCCACCCCAGAAGCCCTTTGGGGGGAAATAAACTTACAGTGTTATCAGCCAAAGAGTTTAACTCTCAGTTGGGCCCTTCAGCCTCAGAAGTGCTTGGAGTCGTGCTGAATGGATTACACATGGAAGGTGCATGGAGAGAACATGAGCTGGTTGAAAGCTACCTATAAGGTGGAATGTTCTGGCTGGCAAAACTGCATGCCAGCTGGGCACTTTGAGTTCAGATCTAACCCTGAGCAGAAATCTGAAACTAAGAACAGGAGGCATCTGGCTCCATCTGAGGGTTGTGAATTGTGGGGAAATGTCACCTGAGCACAGCAGGATATTTAGGAGGTGCTGAAACTATTTTTGAAATGCAATTACCTGCTGGGAGGGGAGGATGATGGGGGTGGGAATTGGGGGAGAAGAGTTTTTGGGGCAGGGAGGGGAGGGGTGATTATGGGGTGGGGGACCGAAAGGGAGGGTGGGTGGGTAGGAGGTGGGTTGGGGATCAGCAGATGAGGAGGGATGGGACACTGGGAAGGGGGGCATGAGGGTGAGTGACAGGGGGACTGGGACAACAGAGGGGTGTGATGTCCTGTCTCTTTTAATGTTCAGGGGGCTCTATACTCTCCCTCCTCCCCTGCTGGCACCTGGGTGACTGATGTGAGTTCAGCAGTTTACACCTCTCCGAGCGATTGTTTCAGGATGTGCTGTCTCCTGCAAGTGTTTCTCACTCCGCTGAGAACAGCTCATTGAGGTGAACAGGCCACTTCACACCTCTCTGAGCCTGCATGGCTGCACATGGCTGTGTCCAGCTTTGTGCTGGGCTTACCGAGAGATTTGGGGGTGGTGGGTGGATGTGAGGGGAACCCAGATTGGCCAAGCAGTGCACAGAATACAGCTGCTTTCCAGAAAAATGTGATGGTTCTTAAAAAAGCCTTTTGCTTCACTCATCATCCATATCCATGGCCACCTACAGCCCCTGCAATGACCACTAACTCCGACCAACAAGCTTTCTTTCTCTTAAAAAATTAGGAAATAAAATGGCTGAAATCTTCATTAACACAGAGTTACGGTTTCCCAGTGACAGCTCGTGCCTGTCCATAAGGTCGAGTTCAGCTAAACTCACACTTCTAACAAGGAAATGCAGAATTGAATTAAATGCCTTCATAATCATAATTCCCCTGTCTTTGTGAGATGTGCCCCACGACACCCATTTACACACATGATGTCCTGTGCCTTTCAATGTGTGAGCACTCTCCCCTTCCCAGCACACAGCCTCACTTTCATGTTACTTTCCATTCTGTAGCTAGAAAAATAAAAAGACCACAGCACCCAGCTGTGTTCCTGTCAGCTTCCTTGGTGTCGGTGTCTATCTTCTTCTCTGCGGGGTGCAAATATAAGAGCACATGCTTCCACTCTGCCTTGTCACTGGAGCTACCTTCACCTGCCCTGCCCTCAAACACTGAGCCTGCTCCCGTGACAGAACACCACGCCCGTGAAATTTAACAGCCACTTCATGCCCTTTTACAGCCCCTTCACACTTGCCCACAGGAGATCACCTAAATTTATACTTCCCTACCCATCATTAAATCCACAGCCTGCTCTCGTATCCCACTTCACTACTGGCTATACCCGTGGCAAGAAGACACCAGTGCCCTGCTACTGACACAACCTACAGAGTTCTGTATTTAATTGATGCAGACGGGACCCTAAAGGGACAGGTGCACCTCTCTCCTTTGATCACACACATGGGGGGACTCAGACCCAGATCTTGTTATATCACCGTCACGGCTCTTTGATGCTGTTCAGCTAATCCCAAAATCTCCTCATATCACAAACACATCTCCACCAACTTGCCCCATCTACTGCCTCCACTATTCAGCTACAGCTAGCACAGTGAATGCAGCTGGAGTGCATGCAGCTCCTGGAGGCAGAGTTAAGGTTATGTGACCAAGTACCTTAACTCTGTATTTCTTGGGTTTCCAAAGTTTAATTATTGCTGAACTTAATGCTCTGGTACGCCAAGAGCTATCACTAGGCGACCTCAACTCTGTGTTAACAATTATTTTTTTAGATAGATAGATAGATAGATAGATAGATAGATAGATAGATTCTTATCTAATTTACACTGGTGTAAATGCAGAGTAACTCCACTGACTTCATTGAATTTACTCTAGATTATTACTACTGTGAACATAGAGTTTTCACATGGAGACAATAATGTCATCAATTGATTATATCTGTAAGGAAGCACAGTATGCAAACATGGTCATGGGAGAAATCTGGGAATTTTATTCTTCTTGAATAACTTCCACTCAGTCAGTTTCCTCAGGGCACCTTTTATCTCCTTGTTCCTCATGCTGTAGATGACTGGATTCATCACTGGAGGCACCACAGAATAGAGAACAGCCACCATGACAATCCAGACCTGATGTTGAGCTGGAGGTGGGTTTCAAGTAGGCAAAGGTACCAGTGCAAAGTAACAAGGAGATCAAAATGAGGTGAGAAGGGCAGGTGGAGAAGGCTTTATGCCGGCCCCACTCAGAGGGGATTCTCAGCACTGTTTTGAAGATCTGAACATATGACACAATTATAAAAGCAAAGCAGTTTAAGCCTAATAACAAGAGAAAAGAAGTAACAACAACTTCACCGATGTATGAGTCAGAGCGGACAATCTTGAGTAGCTGGGGGATTTCACAGAAGAGCTGATCCACCATGTTGCCTCCACAAAAGGTTAATGCAAATATGTTCCCAGTCTGCATAGTAGAAACGGGAATTCCACTGCTCCAGGCACTGGCTGCCATTTGGACACAAGCTCTCCTGTTCATTATAGTCTCATAGTGCAGTGGTTGGCAGATGGAGACGTTCCGGTCGTACACCATGATGGTGAGAAAAGCCAAGTCAGCCACAGTTAAGAAAATGAAGAGAAAAACTTGGGAAACGTATCCAGTGTAAGAAATCGACCTGGTGTTAAATAGGGAATTGAGCACGGACTTGGGGATGGAGACGAAGATGGATCTGAGGTCTAGTATGCACAAATTCATCAGGAAGAAGTACACGGGGGTATGAAGGTGGTGGTCAAGCACTACAAGGATGATAACAAGGAGATTTCCCACCAGGGCTGCCAGGTAAATCCCTAGAAACACCACAGAGTGTAAAATCTACAGCTCCCGAACCTCAGACAATCCCAGGAGAAGGAACTCGGTCACGGTGGTTCGGTTGGACATTTTCTTTCTCAGTCCATCTTGGTCTGCCTATGGAAGGAAGGGCAAGGGCAATGGTCAGGCTAGAGTCCTCCTGCCTCCTCACCTCTGACAATCACTCCACTAGTGAGGTGCATTATCATACAGCTCCCTTACCTTAAATGGATGGTGTCCCTTTCCATGATCTGAGGATCTGGTCCAAGATGAGGCTTGATAAAATGCAGTGTAAATATGGAACAAGTTACGACCCAAACCCAACGATCTTAGGAATGATGGTCATCCTATTGCTACAATGGAGAGCTATTTGAGGAAAGAAGAATAAGGCCACATCTACACTACGAAATAGGGGGAGTGATTCCCAGATCGCATACACTACTTGTAATAGCTTGACGACAGCTAGCACAAGTCTAAAAACTAGTATAGCCATGGCATCATGGGAAATTGTGCCAAATACATAGCCCCAGGGTTCAGGTTGGTTTGTACTCAGCATGGCTAAGCCATGCTGCCAACCATGCTACCGCAGCTACACTGCTCTTTATACTCCTCGAGCTAGCATGAGTACATGTATGCAAGCTTGTGAATCACAGCTCTAGCTTGCTGAGTAGACGTAGCCTAAAAGAGTTTGGCTAATTTAACCTAGCAAAACGCCGGCTGAGAGGGGTTATGATCACTCTCTATAAATACATCTAGGGGGTAAATGTGAGGGAGGGAGCAGAGCTATTGATGATAAAGGACAATGTTGGCACAAGAAGGAATGGGGATAAATTGGCCAGGAGTAAATTCAGATTGGAAATGAGAAGAAGGTTTGTCCCCATCAGAGGAGGGAAGATCTGGAACAGCGTCCAAATAGGAGCAGTTGGGGACAAACAACCTAAGCCCTAGTCTACACTATGAGTTTAGGTCGAATTTAGCAGTGTTAGATCAATTTAACCCTGCACCCGTCCACATGACGAAGCCATTTTTGTCGACTTAAAGGGCTCTTAAAATTGATTTCTGTATTCCTCCCCGATGAGGGGATTAGCACTGAAATCGACCCTACTGGGTCGAATTTGGGGTAGTGTGGACGCAATTTGACAGTATTGGCCTCTGGGAGCTATCCCAGAGTGCTCCATTGTGACCGCTCTGGACAGCGCCCTCAACTCAGATTCACTGGCCAGGTAGACAGGAAAGGCCCCACGAACTTTTGAATTTCATTTCCTGTTTGGCCCGCGTAGCGAGCTGATCAGCACAGGTGACCATGCAGAGCTCATCAGCACAGGTGACCATGGAGTCCCAGAATCACAAAAAAGCTCCAGCATGGACCGAACGGGAGGTACTGCATCTGATCACTGTATGGGGAGATGAATCCGTGCTATCCGAACTCCATTCCAAAAGACAGAATGCCAGAATATTTGAAAAAATCTCCAAGAGCATGAAGGACAGAGGTTATAACAGGGACCCGCAGCAGTGCCACGTGAAGCCTACCAAAGAACTAGAGAGGCAAACGTCCGCTCCGGGTCAGAGCCCCAGACATGCCATTTCTATGATGAGCTGCATGCCATTCTAGGGGGTGCCTCTACAACTACCCCACCCCTGTGCTTCCCTCCTCCCCCAGCCCTCCTGGGCTACCTTGGCAATTATCCCCGCATTTGTGTGACGAATTAAAGAATGCATGAATTTGAAACAACAATGACTTTATTGCCTCTGCAAGCGGAGATGAGAGGGGGGAGGGGAGGACAGTTGGCTTACAGGGAAGTAGAGTGAACCAAGGGGGCAGGGTTTCATCAAGGAGAAACAAACAGATCTTTCACATCGTAGCCTGGTCAGTCATGAAACGGGTTTTCAAAGCTTCTCTGATGCACAGCGTGCCCTGCTGTGCTCTTCTAACTGCCCTGGTATCTGGCTGTGCATAATCTGCGGCCAGGTGATTTGCCTCAACCTCCCACCCCGCCATAAATGTCTCCCCCTTACTCTCACAGATATTGTGGAGCACACAGCAAGCAGTAATAACGATCGGAATATTGGTTTCTCTGAGGTCTAACCGAGTCAGTAAACTGCACCAGCGCGCTTTTAAACGTCCAAAGGCACATTCTACCACCGTTATGCACTTGCTCAGCCTATAGTTGAACTTCTCCTTACTACTGTCCAGGCTTCATGAGCCATGGGAGCAAGGGGTAGGCTGGGGTAGGTGTGACCGTGCGGTGCTGCCGACTGGGAGAGCAGCCTGAGGCAGNCTTCCAAGGGCTGGGCTTTTCTTGAATCTCAGAAAATGAAGAGTGGGATTCCCAAAGGAGCCTAAGGAAGTAAGGCATGTACATCTTGGTTGCCTAACTCCCTTAGACTCCCTTGAGAATCCCAGTCTAAAATGATAATAAGTACAGCTAGGCAGCAGGGGCTAGAGAGGTGATCAAGACACTAGAGTTCCTGTGAGCTAAGACCATATATGCGAATCCATGTTGACTGTTCCTGATCACCTTCCTCTCCTCCAAGTGCTTCAAAATGGATTCCTTGAGGATCTGCTCCATGATTTTGCCGGGGACTGAAGTGAGACTGACTGGTCTGTAGTTCCCCGGGTTCTCTTTCTTCCCTTTTTTAAATATGGGCACTATATTTGCCTTTTTCCAATCATCCAGGACCTCCTCCGATCGCCACGAATTTTCAAAGATAATGGTAAATGGCTCTGCAATCACATCAGCCAACTCCCTCAGCACCCTTGGATGCATCAGATCTGAACCCATGGACTTGTGCATGTCCAGCTTTTCTAAATAGTCCTTAACTTGTTCTTTCACCACTGAAGGCTGCTCACCTCCTCCCCATACTGTGTTGCCCAGTGCAGCAGTCTGGGAACTAACCATGTCTGTGAAGAAGGAGGCAAAAAAAGCATTGAGTACTTCAGCTTTTTCCACATCATCTGTCACTAGGTTGCCTTTCCCATTCAGTAAGGGGCCCACACTTTCCCATACCTTCTTCTTGTTGCTAACATACCTGTAGAAACCTTTCTTGTTACCCTTCACATCCCT
>QXTE01001064.1:14774-33539 GCA_003942145.1 Platysternon megacephalum
TCCTGGACTCCTTTCTCCCTCATGTTATTCTCCCAGGGGATCCTGCCCATCAGTTCCCTAAGAGAGTCTAAGTCTGCTTTTCTAAAGTCCAGGGTCCATATTTTGCTACTCTCCTTTCTTCCTTTTGTCAGGATCCTGAACTCAACCATCTCATGGTCACTGATTCCTAGGTTGCCACCCACTTCTGCTTCCCCTACCAATTCTTCCCTCTTTGTAAGCAGCAGGTCAAGAGGAACACAACCCCTAGTTCGTTCCTCCAGCACTTGTACCAGGAAGTTGTCCCCAACACGCTCCAAAAACTTCCTGGATTGTCTGTGCATTGCTCTATTGCTCTCCCAGCAGATGTCAGGGTGATTGAAGTCCACAAGGGCCTGTGATCTGGAAACTTCAGTTAGTTGTCCGAAGAAAGCCTCGTCTACCTCATCCTTCTGATTCCATGGTCTATATCCCATGACATCACCCTTGTTGCTCTCGCCTCTAAACTTAACCCAAAGACTCTCACCAGGCTTTTCTCTAGTTTCATACTGGAGCTCTGAGCAGTCATACCGCTCTCTTACATACAATGCAATTCTTCCATCTTTACTGCTGTACCTGTCCTTCCTGAACAGTTTATACCCATCCATGACAGTGCTCCAGTCATGTGAACTGCCCCACCAAGTTTCTGCTATTCCAATCACATCATAGTTCCTTGATTGTGCCAGGACTTCATGTCATTATCAGATTAAATTCATCCATGGGCACCATTTAATTTGGTGCCTGAATGGGAAATGAGTTCTTCTGAGCTGGCCTCTGGGCATAAAGAATAAGTTACATTCCATGTGCAGCACTGGATGAGTTGGTTTTTTACCTGCTGTGAAGCACCAAGTATTGGCTATTGCCCAGAGCCACCAAGTATATCAGTGGCAAAACCAAAACCCAAGTCCCACGAGAGCTAGATGCATAATACCTTGGAGGACCTGGGCCTGGAACAAGTTCTGAATTCCTATCTACTGCACGAACTTGCTTAGACTCCATTGAAAATAAAAGCTCACTTATGTAATTTTTTGCACAATTCTGGAGTCCTTTCAGGATGCAGAATAAAAGCAACATTTGAAAATGTGGCTCAAAAAAATTATTGCAAATTTTGTTTTAAAATTAACGAAACAGCAAATACAAACGTTGAAGAACCCCTAAAATGAGCTGGCCTTGGCATGTGAAGAAATGATGCATTGTAGGTATCACCTTTCCATGGACTAAAATCTCACCATTTTAGGAGCTGCAGGAAGTAATGGAGTAAGATATAGTCATAAAAAATCTTTGCTAAATAATGTTTAATAAGGAGTACTTATAAAGAAAATCATGATGTGGACAAAGACAATCATTAACAGGAAAAGAAGCAATATAATTTTCATAGTTTATTTGTTATCTAGCTAGCTAACATAATTCACAATCACATAGAAATCTATCATTATGACTAAATGAGGTTGTGTGTTAGGAGAAGAAATGGTCCTGTCTGTCTGTCTCTCTCTATCTAATCACATGATCTGTTTTTGTATGTCATATATGTAGTGTACAGAACCATGCACAAAGATGGTATTCTAATACTAATAACTTTTGAGATCCTTTCTCACTTGGAGGTGAGTAGATCTATATGGGATAGCGTATGGAACACCAGATCAGTGCATGCAGATCAATGCATGCAGCCCTGGCTGGGATGATTTAGTTGGTGTTGGTCCTCCTTTGAGCACGGGATTGGATTAGATGCCCTCCTGAGGTCTCTTCCAACCCTAATATTCTATGATTCTATGATTCTGTCGATAGTACATTCCACTTACCCCAAAGCTAGAACAAAATGACCCCAAACAAGTAACTTACACCAGTGTCTGTCACTACTGAGTGGAGCCCAGAGAATTTGGGCCAGAACCTCATCAGTATTAAATTGGTGATGTCAATGGGTCTACTCTACATTGGTGCTGGTTTAGATGAGTTGGGATATCAGACCCTTACATTTCTGTCACATTCACTTTCTCGAGGGGTCTGTCAGCCAATTCTGGATCCTTGTGTTTATAGGCTATTGGCAAAATCCTAATTTCTTTGAAGAGAGGGGCTAAACCTCAGTGAATTCAATGGGACCCAAATTTGGCCTCATTATCCCGAGTTAGATTTTCATTAGAAAACACTGGAAAAAGTTTCTCTTCAAAATAGGCTTTGCACCATAGCAAGAATGGCACAGTTCTTACATAGAGAAGATGGGTGAGGTAATATCTTTTATTGGACCATTTTCTGTTGGTGAGAGGGACAAGCTTTTGAGCTACACAGAGCTCTTCTTCCGGTTAAAATAAAAGACAGCTACCTGAGGCTCTTTGTCCCCTAACACATCATTAATAATACAATAATATCCCAACAGTATATACATAATCATTTCAGGAGGAACTTAGCCATGCAGAAACTTCTTTTGCACCCTTTTATCATTGTGGGGAGCAAACCTTCACCTCACTCAGAAAACCCCATCAAAGATATGACATATAAGCATTCCCAAGAGAAGGCAAACATTGAAAATACTGTCTAACCAAAAACTCACAATCTCTCCAGGCCTTCCTACCTGCAAACCCACTTGGAACAAAGAAACAAATAAAAAGAACAAACAACTAAACTAAACTAAACTAAAAATCTGACAAACAAACAAAAAAAACCCAAAGAACAAATGCGTTGATACCTCAGTCAGAGTTATTATCCTGAAAAATAAGAAGAGCGAGAGAACCCAGTAGGGACTTTGCTGTGGCTACTGATTTTATGTGCAAGATTATCACATAGAATGGTGATGGCTAGCAGTAGATAGATAGATAGATAGATAGATAGATTCCGATCTTAATTGCATTGATGTAAACCTCTAGTAACGAGTTTTTTTCTTGACTTAAGTTTGTCTGGATTTTTATTAGTGTAAATACTCAATTCTGCATAAACTGATTGCACAGTATGTTCTCATGAAGGCAATAATGTCACCAGATGATTATATTTATAAAGAAACACAGAATGAAATCGCGATCAGTGGAGAAATATAGACATTTTATTCTTGCTGAATAACCTCCAACCTATCAGTTTATTCAGTGCACCTTTCATTTCCTTGTTTCTCATGCTGTAGATGATTGGATTCATTATTGGGGGCATTATGGAATAGAGAACAGCCACCAAGAGATTCAGAGCTGAGGTTGAGCTGGAGGTGGGTTTCAGAAAGGCAAAGGTGCAAGTGAAAAGGAATAAGGAGACCACAATGAGGTGAGGGAGGCAGGTGGAGAAGGCTTTATGCCGGCCCTGCTCAGAAGGGATTCTCAGCACTGCTTTGTAGATCTGAACATACGACACAATAATAAAAGCAAAGCAGATTAAAAATAAAGGCACACTAAGAGAAATAAGAACAACTTCACCGAGGTAGGAGTCAGAGCAGGCGAGGTGGAGGAGCTGGGGGATTTCACAGAAGAACTGATCCACCATGTTGCCTCCACAGAAGGATATCGCAAACGTGTTTCCGGTATGCAGTGCAGAGTAGAGAATACCACTGATCCAGGCACTGGCTGCCATTTGGACGAAAGCTCTCCTAGTCATCACCATCTCATAGTGCAGTGGTTGGCAGATGGCGACATATCGGTCGTACGCCATGATGGTCAGTAAGGCAAAATTTGCTGAAGCAAAGAATATGTAAAAAAAGACTTGGGCAACACATCCAGAATAAGGAATCGATCTGGTGTTCATGAGGGAATTGGCCATGGATTTGGGGATGGTGACACAGATGGAGCCGAAGTCTAGGATGGACAGATTCATCAGGAAGAAGTACATGGGGTTGTGAAGGTGGCGGTCGAAGGCTATGGCTGTGATGATGAGAAGGTTCCCCAGCAGGGATGCCAGGTAAAGCAGTAAAAACACCACAAAGTGTAAAATCTGCAGTTCCCAAACGTCAGAGAATCCCAGGAGAAGGAATTCGGTCACAGTGGTTTGGTTGAACATTTTCTTCCTCAGTACACTGTGTGATTGCTGTGGAGGGAATAAGAAGGACAATGGTCAGGCTTAGAGTGACAGAGAGAATGGCCCTGATTCCCCTTTCTCTAATATCTCATTATATGAATCTCAAAGGTGCACAGAACTTGTCTCTTACAATGATTCGGTGTTGTTATTGCTCCTCACCTCTGACAATCCATCAGTCATATTATCACACTAGTGTAACCTCATTTAAACTCAACAGAGCTTCATCACTTTACACGATCTGAGGATTCGGCCCAAGGTGTGGCTTGATAAAATGCAGTATGAAGGATGGAACAAAACAAACTCCAAATCCAACAATTCTTGCAAAGAAGGTCCCTCCATTGCGACCATCACCAAGCTCACAACTTGGGCCTTAAACTAATAGACTAAAATGCCAACACAGCCTCCTTCCCACTTTGAAGGTCAACATGACGTAGACTCCTCCAGCATCGTAAGTAGCAGCTCATCTGTAATGTTTCTACCCCAAGATCTGTGCCTAGACGCCCTGCTGCCTGCTTACAAATTGATTTATGGCAACAACTTCCAGCTGCACTTCAGTCTGCATGTAACCATGGACTAGCAGCATCCCTCCGTCACCGCTATATTGTATCGTTTACTGTGTGCTGTGCAGTGCAGGGCTTCTCAGGACACTTGGGCTCTACTCTTGTCTCTGCCAGTGACCTGCTGTGTGACCTTAGGCCAGTCATTTCTCCTCTTTCTGCCTCTGTTTCCCCTCTCTCCCTTTCTCTGCCATGTCTACTAGGACTGTAAGGGCTTTCGTAGAATAGCTGTGGAGCTGATTGTTAAAGGTATTGAGGCACCTAGTGGGATTTTAAAGCATATAGGCCCCCAAAACCCTGTGAAAACAACGAGTTATAAGCTACTAGATGCTTCTGAAAATCCCACTAGATACCTTTGAAAACATAGCCCCGTGTTTTAAGTTCTGCGCAGCCATTTACAGTGTTTATACTCCGCTGGCAGCAGCATGGCGCTAGACCAGAAGATCAGCGTTCTACTCCCAGTGAGCTCCCGTATGTCCTTGAATGGGGTCAGGACAGACAGGCTTTGGCTGCCTGGTTCAACTCTAAACTGGGGTTTAAAGAGATTAGTCTGTATGAAACATAGTCTGTGCGCTGCCAACTTTACTGGTTATTCAATTGTTACCTCCATGCAACTATCCCTTTGAAAGAGAAATCACACATATGCAATAGAATAAATGGGTTTGAAATCAAGCTCTTATCAGGCAATATTAATGTTCTCCAATTTATTTAAAATTTCCGGCTGGTTGGAAATTTTCAGGTGTGTTATTTTTAATGCAGATTGGTTTTTCATCTAAACAAAACCACCACCAACAAAATTGTAGAATCTGTCTGCTTCCCTCAAACATTGTGGGATTCTTTTGTAAAGAAACTGAAAACTCATAACCCAAACTTTGTTGGTTTTGTGATAAAAAAAAATCCAGTTTTCAGCAGAAAGTTTTCATTTGCAAAAAACTGGAGGGGGGGGCGGGATTGATTTGGGGATTTCTGTGAAATCTCAAAATATTCCCGAAGGGTGGAAAAATTCCAATCAGCAGCAGGTATTTGATTAAACTGAGAGTAAAAGTCTTAATGAGTTCATAATGTAAGTCTTATTTAGCATCTTAATTTTCCCCTGTATGTTGATCCCCCAACATATTTAACTGAAATAGCAAACTTACTATACTGATCTTTGTGGATTTTTTGCCAACATATGACGCATTCAGTCATCCAGCACCAGGATTCTTTGGTCAATATCTATCTATGTACCAGTATCTAGAAGCTAAAGGCACAGGTATCCGAGAATCCTTTTCCCCACCTCCTCATTCTGAGACTGAACTGACAGAACTAGACTCAAACCTGTTGCTCTCTGCAGAGGAGCTGTGTGTAGCTGGCGTTGAGCATCAGTGGCATTAAAAGACTGATGCTGCGGGAAGGTGATTTATTCATGTCTATTTCCTAAGGGCTAGCGGGACTCACTCCCTGGAGCCCTGCACAGCTCAGCAGCAGAGGCCCAGAGGCAAGTGCATAGATGCCTAGGTGATAAAGCCAAAAGAGCCATTCTGTCCCTCACGTCTGAACCCCACTAGCACAGGCCTATGATCTCCCCCAGCATTCCCTGATTCCAGCCCAGCTTCTGTGTTATCTGTGGGCCAGGATCACAAAGATGGAGACAGGCACCTACGGGGATTGATCAATGCTCCTAAATGAGCTAGGTGGCTAAATCCCATGGTCATTCAGTGGGAGTTCAGAGCTTAATCTGCTTGGATGTTCTTGTAAATTCCAATAGGCACCTGTCTCCTTCTTTGGGTGCCTTTGTAATCCTGGTCCTGTGTCTCTCTTGTTCACTTCCAAGGCCTGGGCTTCTCCTGAATTTCAGATAATGAAGGCTGGGATTCGCAAAAGAGCCTATGGGAGTAAGGCATGTACATCTTGGGCTCCTAACTCCCTTAGACTCCCTTGAGAATCCCAGCCTGAAATGATAACTAGTACAGCCAGGCATCTAGAGAGAGGAGGTCACAAGATGCCAAGAACTCTTGTAGTCTAAGCCCAGCTATGCAGCTATGTTACGTCAACTCTCTGTGCCTCACTTTACCAAACTCTGGGGCATAATAACTGAGACTGGATGAGAAAATTGATAATGAAACTTTTATTTAGAGATGATCCATGATTCAGTTTTGTTTGAGCTCTTAATGAATGTTCATAGATGTGGGTGAAATATTTGTCTTTTTTTTTTCCAGACCAAATTTGCCTGTGTTCCCCAGGAATGTAGGAATCACCAGAGTCCAGTGCCCCGGCTCTGACAGGGGCCAGCAACAGATACTGCATCACCCACATCCTGGAACAACAGGGATGGGATGAGGAGATCTGCCCCCACTGCAGCATCTGCAGCATCATCTGCCTGAGTCTGAAGAGGGCCTGAGACAATGGCTCTGGGAGAAGGGAACTGCACTAGGCATCTCCGTGGGGTATGAACTCCCAGCCCCACTGCTCTGGAGGACTCTACCAACCCCGCCTTAGCAGGGGGCTCAGTGTGCAGGGGGAGGGGAAGAGCACAGCAGTCCTGACCCCCTCACCCAAGCAGATACACCCTGGCTGGGGAGGTAAGGACTCGGAGTACCACGACTGCCCCCTGCCTGTCTGTGGGCACCATGCTGATCCCATGGGGTTGGGGAACAGTCACTTGCTCCTCTTCTGGGACAGAGCAGGGGTCCCATGCCACTGTCCCAGCCTCTCTTTGAGGGCCCCCTGCCACTGACACTCCACGTGGGACACCAGATCAAGGGGGCAGAGTCCCTTGCATGGCCCTGGAGTGTCTGAATCCAGCCCTGAGCATCAGCAGAGCCTTATGGGACTAAATGCGCCTCTTTCCCCAGGCTCCTGGGAACAGCCCTGCTCAGAGCAGTGACTCCTGGAGGGACCAGCGCCAGCTACTGTAGAGGGAGAGGCAGGGACCCCGCCCCCCCTCAATGGACAGTTCTGCACTAACCTCCACGTCATGGAGATTCCCTGTGAGTGAGTGGCTGGTTGGAGACCTGCACCATGGTGGTTTAATTCATTCTCTGATTGAATGTAACTCATGATCCCATGTCAGTGTCTCATCCTGCTGGTCATTTTGTCTCAGTGATACCTTGTGGCAGGGAGTTCCCCAGGTTAGCTGTGTACTTGGTGGGGCTGGGCAGAAATACTGTTCAGAAATACTGTTCAGAAAAGGGACTGGGCAGGCAGAGGAAGGAGGAGAGCGGGGAAGGAAGGAAGTGGGGCCAGGGCTTGCCAATGGGGAGAAGGGGGAGTGAATGGGCAGGTGTTTGGAGCCAGGGGTGGGGGGTTGTTCCCTGGGGCTGGGGCCATTTTAGGGGAGTGGGGCTGATCAGAGGAGGGGACTGGTGGGCAGAGGGGTTAAGCAGGGATCTCCGAGGAAGCTGAGTCAGGGAATCTGGGTAGGGGAATTGGCTCTGGGCCATGGGAGGGGGAATCTCAAAGAATAGGGGCTGAGAGGGGCTGTGGGGTGGAGGGTTGTGAGAGGGAGGGGATTAGGGGCTGTGGGTATTTGTTTGGGGGTCTGGGCTGTGTGAGGCAGAGGGAGGGAAACACTCAGGGAGTACGGTAAGGAGGTTCAGAGGGTGGAGGATGCAGCAAGGGCTGGAGTCAAAGGGTCTCAATCTCCTCTTCCTTAGACCAAACATACTCCATTGTAACACCATGGACTTACCCTGTGGAGAGTGACGGGGGAATCAGGCTCATTGACTGCAATGGAGTTACTCCTGATTTATACAAGGGTGAGTGAGAGGAAATCAGCCCCATTGACTCCAAAGGAGTTACATCTAACTTTTCTTAACATTGGTGTGTTTTGGTGCTGATTTTTTGTGCCCAGATAGAGATAGACAAACCAGGGCTCTGATCTTCACAGCAAGGAGCATTTCAGGTTCCCAATGGCCACCCCAGCAGCCCTTCGGGAGAAATAAAGTTATGGTGTTATTAGTCAAAGAGTTTAGCTCTCAGTTGGGCCCTTCAGCCTCAGAATTGCTTGGAGTCGTGCCAAATGGATTACACTGGGCATGTGCAAGGAGAGAGCATGAGTTGATTGAAAGCTACCTATAAGGTGGAACGTTCTCGCTGGCAAAACTGCATGCCAGCTGGGCACTTTGAGTTCAGATCTAACTCTGAGCAGAAATCTGAAACTATGAGCGTCTGGCTCTGTCTGAGGGTTTTGAATAGTGGTGAAATGTCACCTGAGCACAGCAGGATATTTAGGAGGTGCTGAAACTATTTTTATAATGCATTTACCTGTGGGGAGGGATAGCTCAGTGGTTTGAGTATTGGCCTGCTAAACCCAGGGTTGTGAGTTCAATCCTTGAAGGGGCCATTTAGGGAACTAGTATAAAAATCTGTTTGGGGATTGGTCCTGCTTTCAGCAGGGGGTTGGACTAGATGACCTCCTGAGGTCCCTTCCAACCCTGATATTGGGGGAGAGGGGTGATTATGGAGCAGGGGACCAAAAGGGTGGGTGGGGAGGAGGTGTGGGACACTGGGAATGGGGGACATGAGGATGAGTGACAGGGGGACTGGGACAACAGAGGGGTGTGATGTCCTGTCTCTTTCAATGTTCAGGGAGCTCTATACTCTCCCCCCTCCCGAGCGCAAAGCCTCACTTTCCTGTTAGTTTCAGTTTTGCAATGGGAACAATAAAGCAAACACAGCACCCAGCTGTGTTTCCATCAGTGCTCTCTGTGTGTCTGTCTCCTTCTCTGCTGGATCCAGAACTAGAATGAGGGGCAGGGCACCCGACAGCCCCACATTCACCTCCCTTGTGTGTGCCAATATCGGGGGGGGGGGGGCTCCTGATGCATCTCTGGGGGCCCAACCCCCCTCCTTCTCCCTCTTTTGTGATTTTGTGATTAATGTCATTATTTCAATTCCTGTGTACGTACAAAGGGAATATGAATTATAATTCATTTCTCTACTTTTCTGAGAATTTATTAATATGTCAGATCTTTTATTTACTGCCAAAATAAATAATGTTTTAGCGATTTTTTTTTCAATTTGCGATGTAGGGTCAAGATGACCCACTCCGCAATTTTGATAAGCAATAACTCAGCCACAATGTAACACATCCGCCAGCAGCAAGAGCTGCAATGCTAGTGACACCTAAGTCAAATATACATCAAGGTCGCATAGCCGGAAATTCATGTAGAGTGGAGATATCACTAGTTGATACATGTCAAATGGTCATTTTAACACACGTCACAGGTAGATGGTTAAGAATCGAGCGAATACTGTGGGAAATTGTGTTTCTTGGTTCCAAAGAATAAAGAATAATGTCTTTTTAGCATTATGAATCCAAAATGTAAGTATCTTTAAGCGTTATTAAACCTTAGCGTTATTATCGGGCTGTATAATTATGAACTTTTCTTTGTTATAACTGGTTCACATGTAATAAATAAGGTCCATAAAAGAAAAGTAACAGTGTTAACGCTTAATAGATTACAAAAGTGATGACATCACACTCCAAGCGGGTAACTGTGAGGAAGGGGATTACTTTCCAAACAACCGGTGTCGGGTTATAACGTCAAAAAAGGTCATTTTGTTTCCATGTAAACGCTGTAACTAATTGTTTTAATGGGTAAGTGAGTGTATGTTACTAATCATTAAACCTTTAAGCAGTGAAAAGACGTGTTGGGATAGCTGCAATGTGGTTTAAATTGCCAACCATGTGGTGTGTCAGCCATCCTTAACGCTATAATGCTTGTAGTTGGGAGCACAGTACATAACAATATTCAAATGCCCCATGGCAGAAAGAGGAAAAAGAAAACCCTCAGGAGCTGAGTATCGTAAACAAAAGGCTGAGAAGGAAAAGGACCAAGCAAAACAGCAGGGATCCTTCCTGAAATATCTTTTCTTTAATCCAATTAAAGATGGAAGCAGTTCACAGCATCCAGATGAAGGAATTTTACTTGGAGAGGAGGTTAACTCACATTCGCATGGAAGCATGTTTGGAACATCAAGATGAAGGTATATTACTTCGAGATGAGGGTAGCTCACATCCACAAACAATCAGTTGAGAAACTCAAGATGATGGAAACTTGCTTCTAGATGAAGGCAGCTCCCAGCATCAGACTGATATGGAAGTGGAGACAATGTATTCACCTTCAGAGACCCATGCAGAAATTGAAGTAAACGAAGTAGAAGGAAGAAAGGATGAAGAAGTTACAAACAAGTTACAGTATGGGGACCCAGTGTTAGTTTCAGTTTAACCTTGTTTAATCTTGCCAAATTATTAATGTAATACATGTATAAAGTTAAAATAAGTTCTGTAAATCAAAAGGCCATCTTGGTTTAGTAAAAGAACAAGGTAGCCTCCATTTTGGGTTAGGTTCTTGTTCCTCTATACCAAAAAGGCGGGAAAATAGGAACAGCGGGAATCTGACCTTGCCCGGCAACAGCTCCCTATAAAGACAAATGAGGGGAGGAGCCAGGGGCTCTTGGGCTTTTGAGCTGTCAGAAGTTCAAGTGTCCAGTTCTCTCTCATAGTGTGGTACAATCTTGGCACTGACTATTGGCCTGCAATAGTTACTTACTAATTAAGTTGGGGTTGTTTGTTATTTTGGGAAAGCAAACTTCCATACATGGACCTGGTCCAATTAGTTAGTTCAATCGTGCACTCACAGGTGACGCAAAGTGGGATAGGGTGGGAGTTAAGATAGGAATACGTACCTGTCTATTTCATCTGTCATCCACAGTTGGTGTTCATTGCTGGCTTCAGTCATCTGGATCCTGCAGCCTCTTCATCGCTGACATCTGTAAAGGTAGAAGAACATCTTGTATTATAGAGTGCATGTGTGTGTATTTGTGTTATCCCGAATCTCCAGAATTATTAATCCATTCCCCTTTCCCTTCCTTCCTTTCCCCTTAGCAAATAAAGTGTTGTTGTTTATTTTATATTTGTGTGTGTGGAGTTCATTGGAGTCAGCTCTGATAGATGGGCTTAAAAGGGGGACTCAGCGGGAGATAAACTGTAAGGCTCCCCGAGATCTTCTGACCAGATAGCCTCAGAGAAAGGAAAATCCTTACACCGGCTTGCTTCATGGCCCAGATGTGATGACAGTGTTCGGTAAATTCTCGTGGAACATGGACCCGAACAAGTTCATGAATTTCCCTTCCTTAAGGATGGAAATAAAAGAAAATTCTCTGCTCAGCATTACAAGAGGAAACTCATTAATGGGGAAGAAATTCATCGAAACTGGTTACAATATTCAATGTTGAAGGACTCTGTGTTTTGCTTTTTCTGCAAGTTGTTTAGAAATCAAGCAATGGGTACATCACTTACTGAAAATGGTTCGAAGGACTGGAAAAACATATCTTCAATTCTCTCTTCACATGAAAGAAGTACAGAACATTTGTAATGTTTTCAAAATTGGAAAGAACTTGAATTACGATTGAAAAAAGGAAAAAGTATCGATGAAGAAAATTTAAGTGTGATCAAGGAAAAAGAAGAATATTGGCAACAAGTATTAGAGTGTCTGATTGCTTTAGTGAGAGTTCTTGGTGGGCAAAATTTAACATTCCGTGGCCGCGGTAGAAATGAAAAATTATACACTCCAGGTAATGGAAACTTTTAAAAATTTGTTGAATACCTAGCTTTGTTTGATCCAGTCATGAAGGAGCATCTATGTAAAATAACTGATCATGAAACACAGGTTCATTACTTAGGAAAAAATATGCAGAATGAACTGATTCAAATCCTAGCAAATGCCATTTAAAAGAAAATTATAGAAGCTGCCCATTCTGAAAAATACTTTTCAATAATACTGGACTGTGTGCACCAGATGTGAGTCATGTTGAACAAATAACAATGATCATTCGTTTTGTGGATATGGAAAAGTCTGCAGATTAAGATAATGCTGAAGTGCTTATAAAGGAACATTTTTTGGGTTTCATACCACTGAAGGAGACGACTGGAGCATTTATGACTGAAACTATTCTACAAGAGCTTGAAACAATGTCATTATCTGTTGAAAACGTATGTGGCCAAGGCTATGATAATGGGAGTAATATGAAGGGCAAAGACAATGGTGTGCAAAGGAGAATGATAGAAATCAATCCTAGGGCCTTTTTCGTTCCTTGCAGTGCGCATTCTCTGAATTTGGTTCTCAATGATGCTGCTAGATGCTGTTTGGAGGCAAGCAGTTTCTTTCACCTGGTGCAACGTGTTTATGTGTTTTTCTCAGGCTCGACACGCCGTTGGGAGATTCTGACTCACCATTTGAATTCTCTAACTGTGAAACCACTTAGTCAGACAAGATGGGAGAGTCGCATTGATGCTTTGAAGCCTCTTCGCTATGAACTTGGAAACATTTACGATGCCCTAATTGAAATGTCTGATGATACTACCTTTACTGGATCATCTGGCAATATGGCACGTTCAGATGCAGAAGCTCTTGCAAATGGCCTTTCCAAGTTCAAATTTGTGACTTCACTCATTTTGTGGTATAATATCCTTTTCAAGATTAACCTCCCTAGTAAGCAGGAAAAGAACTTGAACATACATTCTGCTATTCAAAAACTGCAGCAAACTAAAAATATTCTGGAGGAATTCAGAAGTGATGAAGGGTTGAAAGAACACTGGTAGATTCTCTCGAGCTTGCTGAAGAAATAGACTTTCCGACAGAATTTGAACCAGAGCCAGTTCGCATTCGGCAAAAGAAACAGCAGTTTTCATATGAAGGACGAGATACACCCATTCAGAACCCAAAACAAAGGTTCAAAGTGAATTTCTACTTCACAGTCCTTGATACTGCTATTCACTCAGTTGACGAAAGATTTCAACAGATGAAGCAGCTAGAGTCTGTATTTGGTTTTCTATATGATATCCACAGCTTGCAAAAGAAAACAGCAAAACAGATAAGAGAATTTTATTTAAAACTGGAGTCGGCATTGACTCATGAAAATTTAAAAGACATTGATGCTACAGATTTGTGTAGTGAGCTTCAGGCTTTTTCAAGATGACTTAAGAAACATTCCACTCCTGAAGAAGTACTGAAGTTTGTTTGTGAAAATAAACTCACAGACAGTTTTCCAAACATTTTTATACCTCTACACATTCTTTTACCTTTGCCAGTTTCCGTAGCTAGTGGGGAACGTAGCTTCTCAAAGTTAAAATTGATAAAAACATATCTGCGTTCAACAATGGTGCAAGAGAATCATAGAATAGAATATCAGGGTTGGAAGGGACCCCAGGAGGTCATCTAGTCCAACCCCCTGCTCAAAGCAGGACCTAATCCCAACTAAATCATCACAGCCAGGGCTTTGTCAAGCCTGACCTTAAAAACCTCTAAAGAAGGAGATTCCACCACCTNTGCAACAAGTGCACACTGTTGACTCATATCCAGCTTCTCATCCACCGTAACCCCTAGGTCCTTTTCTGCAGAACTGCTGCCTAGCCACTCGGTCCCTAGTCTGTAACAGTGAATGGGATTCTTCCATCCTAAGTGCAGGACTCTGCACTTGTCCTTGTTGAACCTCATCAACAATCCTCTAATTTGTCTAGGTCCCTCTGTATCCTATCCCTACCCTCCAGCATATCTACCACTCCTCCCAGTTTAGTGTCATCTGCAAATTTGCTGAGACTTGTTGGACTTGCCACAATGTCAATAGAGTATGAAATAGCTGGAAAACGGGATCTAAAAGAACTAGTGGCTGAATTTTCAAAACTTAAAGCAAGAAAAGTCATGTTTTAAGTGAACAGAGTGTTTTTTATTCAGAGTGTTTTGTAAATACAGGTTAAAGTTCATTGAAGAGTTTTCTTATTTCTTTCTATATTGGCTGTGGTGGTTATGGCAGTTAAAGCAGGATAGCGTAATGGATGATTTGGATTTGTAATAATAAAAATTATAATTAACATTTTAATGCATTTTTATTTGAAATCGGACTGAAATATCATCTAGCTGTCATATACAAATCTATTCTGAAAAATTTGTGTCTCTATTTTATCTGATCTCAGAAACATTGGTTGGAGAGACAGGTGGACGGACAAACCGAATAATTAAACCTCTATTTAAAAAAAAAAAACGCTTTAAAAACATTACAAGGAAAAAAGGGGAAAAATGTTGCCCAGCTCTAATCTCACCTCTGGAGCAAACCACACTGATAACCTGCCCGACTTTAACCCCACAGAGGGAGAAAAGCATCCGCCTTGGATCTCACATGATGGCAGCATCCCTGGAAGGACCCTTGGCTAAAAACGAGGCAGGGCAGAGGCCCAAAGCATGTCCCAAGGTGTTTGCAAAATAAAACAGGGATTTCTAACACAGACACATGATCTACAATAGCTAAGAGCCTAGTGGCATCAGAATCTCAGCTGGCCTGGAATAGCCTGTTCCTTCATTAACACCACATAATCACTTCTAGGTGAGCAGAGATTTTTTTCCCCTCCTACATTGTATCAGCAGCTTTCGGGATGCATCCGCTAGAGCAGGGGTGGGCAAACTTTTTGGCCCGAGGGCCAGATCTGGGTGGGGAAATTGCATGCAGGGTCGGGGGAAGGGAGTTAGGGTGCAGGAGGGAGTGCGAGGTGTGGGAGGGGGTGCGGTGTGCAGGAAGGGGCTCAGGACAAGGGGTTCGGGCAGAGGAGGGGTGGGGGTGCATGAGGGGGCTCAGGGAAAGGGGCTGGGGTGCAGGATGGGTGAAGGGTGTGGCAGGGGCCTCAGGGCAGGGGGCTGGGGTACAGGAGGGGAGTGGGGTGCGGCTGGGGTGCAGGATGGGTGAGGCAGGGGGCTCAGGGCAGGGGGTTGGGGTGCAGGAGGGGTACGGGGTGCAGGCAGGGGGCTCAGGGCAGGGGGTTGGGGTGCAGGAGGGGTGCGACACAGGACTCAGGGCAGGGGGTTGGGGTGCAGGAGGGGTGCAGGGTGCAGCTGGGGGCTCAGGGCAGGGAGTTGGGGGCAGCGCTGGCTCCAGGGTTTTTGCTGCCCTGCCAAAAAAAAAAAAAGAAGCCGCGATCGCGATCTGCGGCGGCAATTCGGCGGGAGGTCCTTCGCTCCAAGCGGGAGTGAGGGACCCTCCGCCGAATTGCCGCCGAATACCTGGACGTGCCGCCCCTCTCCCGAGTGGCCGCCCCAGGCACCTGCTTGTTAAGCTGGTGCCTGGAGCCGGCCCTGGTTGTGGGGGCAGGGTGCAGGAGGAGTTCGGGCTCCGGCCTGGTGTCACTTACCTGGAGCGGCTCCAGGTTGGCAGCGGCGCGCACCGGGGCCAGGGCAAGCTCCCTGCCTGTCCTGGCCCTGGCCCCACACCATGCCACAGCCGGAAGCAGCCAGCACCACGTCCCTGTGGCCCATGTGAGGGTGGGGGGTGAGACAGAGATCTCTGCGCGCTGCTCTTGCCTGTGGGTACCTCCCCCGAAGCTCCCATTGGCCGTGGTTCCTCACTCCCAGCCAATGGGAGCTTGCAGGGAGGTATCCACAAGCAAGAGCAGTGCACGGGGCCCTCTGCCCCCCTTCCCCCCCGGGCCCCAGGGACATGGTGCCAGCCATTTCCGAGAGCGGCGCGGGGCCTGCGGCACCACAGGGGGCAATCCCACATGCCGGATCCAAAGCCCTGATGGGTCGGATCCAGCCCGCGGGCCGTAGTTTGACCACCCCTGCACTAGAGGAACCCACAGCTGGGGCTGCCCTGTCTGCTTGAAGTCAGTCACCAAGAGGTACCCAGAGGTGAAGACTAAAAACTAAGGGCCAGGTCATGAGCTTGTGTAAATTGTTACACCTCCATTGAGTTCATGGTAGTTTGGACTATTTACGCCAACTGGGAATCTGGGCCTTTGATTTCCGTCGAGCGATGTCAATTTACACCATCTGGGGATCTAGCCCATTACACAGTTATAAATCCATATTTTTTGCCTGCCAATCTGACCTGAAGCTGATTCAAAAGTTCTGAACCAGTCCGCACTTTCTTAGCTTTTTGCCCCATGGGTTTAATTACAAGTGTAACCAGGAGCGCCGCCAGCTTTTTCGGCACCCTAGGCGGCGGAAGGTCCCGCCCCCAAAATGCTGCCCCTGACAGCGGTGGCGGAAGGTCCCGCCCCCAAAATTCCACAGACTGCCGGGGCGCCGGCGCCCCCCAAATAGCAGTGCCCTAGGCGACCGCCTAGGTCGCCTAATTGGTTGCGCCAGCCCTGAGTGTAACTTTTATTGGTGACGGAGAATGGTTCGGTCCCACTAGGGATAGAACTTTGGAGGAATTCAATGTTGCACGGTTTTCAAGTATCTGATCTTCAACTTCTGTTGGGATGAATGGTCCTGTAACACTCCCTCACTCACCCGGAGGAGGGAGGTCCCTGGAGGGCTGCGATCACCTGTCTCCAGGCTTGTCTCTGTTTACCTGATTACGGGCTTGCAGGGCTCAGGCAGCCGGCAAATAACAGTCTCACGGGGCTGGCTATAGCCTGGGCGGGGCTCAGGCAGCCAGCAAACAATACAGTCTTATAGGTAAGCTGGGGCCTGGGCTTGCAGCGCTCAGGCAGCCAGCAAATAACAGTCTCAAGGGGCTGGGGCCACTTCTCCTCAGAGTGAGAGCCCCTTTGCGGAGGAGTGAGGGTCAGCCACCCAGGGGGGAGGGCAGGGGGACACGCGCCCTCCCTACTCCACCGCGTCCCAGCCCAGGGCCCTAATAGGGGCGGAGTCAGCGACCCCGGGGTCGGCGGGGATCCAGCCGCAACACGCCGATGCTGGGGGTCTGGGCTTTGCAGCCTGCTCTACGGCAGCTGCCCCTGGGCCGCTTCCTGCCTCCCCTGAGGTGGGTACCTCCGGCGTCCAGGCGTTGTCTGGTTCCTCCGGGTAGACGGCAGCGGGCACTCCAGGCCAGTCATCATCCACGTCAGGGGCAGGGATTGAGCTAGGCGGGGGATCCGCCTCGAGCTGCTCCGGAACCAGCGGGACGTCCTTCTCCTCTACAGGTTTCCCCCTGAATGGGCTGCAGGTCTGGTCTTTTATACTTCCGGCCCCGCCCGTATCCTTCCGGCGACGGGGGGCGGGGAGGCTTAGGCTCCGCCCTCCACTGGGCGTGTAACACTCCCTCACTCACCCCGGAGGAGGGAGGCCTTCCCGCCTCACTACAGGCCCAGAATCTTTCTTTCTTTCTTTCTTTCTTTCTTTCTTTCTTTCTTTCTTTCTTTCTTTCTTTCTTTCTTTCTTTCTTTCTTTCTCAGCCATGATATTAATTTTTCTCTTACTACAGACAGCACTAAACTAAAAAGCTCAATGGGCTGCAGATGCAATGCTGCATGACTTTTTAAAAATATTTAATTCACGTTGGTCACCCAGCAGGTGTAAATTAGCTGTAGCTCCTTTGGAGTCAATGGGCCCTGCTGCCTGTTCTGCAGAGTGTTAATCACTCACTTCATGTTAATTGCCCACTTCATTTTAAGTGGTCTCCTACAACATGTGTGATCCCCTTCTGCATAACAATCTGTCCCACCTTCTACTGATCTTGGACACTATGGTTCTCTTCTCCAGACCAGAGGAAGAGCTCTATGAAGCACAAAAGCTTGTCCCATCCACCAACAGAAGTTGGTACAAAAAAAAGTTACCTCACCTTCCCACCCATTTCCCACCCAGCTGCACTCTTCAAGTATTCTTCCCTGCTCTGTGCCTGGTTATCCTGTAGATCTAGATAACAATACAACTTAGCTGTCGATCTCAAAGTGATTTATCAAGCCGGGTCAGTACACGGGGTGAACGCGGGGTTCGGGATCCGTGCGCGGTACCGCGGTACCCTGACGCCCAATGAGAGTAATTAAATTTGGGAGCCATGGCCATGATCGCATTCAAAGCGACTTCGCGCTATATAGGCGCGTGTTCTAGCGAGGGTCTGCTGTATTATCATCCTCATTTTTCAGATTGTACAGAGAGGGGAAAGTGATTGTCCAGAGGTCACACAGCAGCTCTGAGGAATATAACCTGGGTGTCATGAGTCCCAGTCTCTTAGGGTATGTCTACACAGGGATAAAAGCCCTGTGGCATGGCTTTGGCAGGCCTGGGTCAGCTGACTCAAGGTTGCAGAGCTTGGGCTGTGGGGCTAAAATTTGCTGTGTAGGATCCTAGAGCTCAGGCTCCAGCCTGGGTCCCAATGTCTGCACAGCAGTTTTTGAGCCCCAGAGCCCGAGCCCCATGAGGTTGAATCACTTGACACAGGCTAGCCATGGTTTTTTTTTAATCCCTGTGAAGACAGACCTTAGTAATGTTGCTCCCTCTGGTCATGTAGC
>QXTE01001065.1:558-29212 GCA_003942145.1 Platysternon megacephalum
ATGACCTCCAGATAACTTTCCGCATTACTCCTTCCCAGGCAGTCATTTCCCATTTTGTATGTGTGCAACTAATTGTTCTTTCCTAAGTGGAGTACTTTGATTTGTCCCTATTGAATTTCATCCTATTTACTTCAGACCATTTCTCCAGTTTGTCCAGATCATTTTGAATTATAATCCTATCCTCCAAAGCACTCACAACCCCTCCCAGTTTGGTATCATCCGCAAACTTTATAAGTGTACTCTCTATGCCATTATCTAAATCATTGATGAAGATATTGAACCGAATCAGACCCAGAACTGATCCCTGCAGCACCCCACTCATCATGCCCTTCCAGCATGACTGTGAACCACTGATAACTACTCTTTGGGAATGGTTTTCCAACCAGTTATGCACCCACCTTATAGTAGCTCCATCTAGGAGCTACCTGTATGTCCGTGACAATGGACATGGCTCAGTGAACGGTGGGACTCTCCTCTCCCTCCTAGTCCGGAAAAGACACCCCCTCTGCAACCCTTATTTTATACACTCAACAGGCAAACCATCAATACCATTAAGGCCACAAGTCAATTCTGAGAGTGTCAGGTCCTGTTCAAGTCTGTCCACATCCAACATTGAGATCCTAGGAAGATCCTCAAGGAGCCACCAACACTCAGATGGAGACACAGGCTCTGCAGCATACAGGTCTGAGAAAAAATTCACAGCAAAGTTCCTAATCCCCACAGGAGCAGAAAGCACTTGGCCTGAAAATGTCTTGAAATGGCCACTCATTTTCTGGTTGGCATGTTTCTTTTCCAGGTCAGAGAAAAGCTGAGTAGGCACATCCATTTGAGAAAGGCCCTGAAATCGGGCCCTGACCAGTGCACCCTGAACGTTGCTACCCAACAGATCTTGCAAGAGCAGTTTTTTATCTTTCAAGCTCTCATGCAACCAGGATCATTACTGCCATGAAAGACTTTTTCAAGTTCCACAATCCCCAACTCTAACTCCTTCATACTCCCACGAAGGACCAGGTTGTCTGCTGCATGTATTGCTGATAAAAATATTTAATATTAATTTTACCCACCTCCCACCACTGCCTTAGGGAGGGGAAAACATCCTTTGAGGCAACCCAGTCTCCCCTAAAATTATTGAAAGAGTCCTGAAAGTGAACATCTTTTAAAAGGTCACCATTCCCAGGGGCCACCTGCGTTTTCTTATTTCTTTCACCTGCATTTTCCAATTAACCACATGTGTCAGACTCCCACAACAAAAACAGGCCATGTCCTCAGTGGCAACAAACACAGTGTAGTCACACTCCCCAATCCTATAGTTGAGGGAAACTTTTGACACTTTGGAAGCATTGTTTAATATCATATAGACCTGCCCACGAAAGGACAAGACATGCTGAACCTCTGGGGCTTTTCAATCTAAAGGAAATCTCTTAATAAGGCAGCGATCTTACTCAGCAGGTCTCTGGCCAGCTGCTCATTTCCTAATAAAGGAGGGACATTAGAGATAGTGACTTTAACAGCAGGTGTTGAGAGGGGCACTACAGGGACTGAAACACACCACACAACAATCCCCTTCACAGCCACCTGCTCAACAAGGCTAAGCGTGGCAACAAGGGAGGCCTACCGCATATTTTTAAACATGGTCGCCTTCCTCACAGCTAGAAACACGCCTCCACAGAGGCAGATTCTGGAGTCAAAATCTGCAACCCATGGCCCAGGTTAAACCCTCAGAATCCACAACAAACTGAGGTCTCTGTCCCCCAAGGGCTGGCCATGCCAGCCCAGAGGACAGACAAAAGCCTGCTAAAACAAAAGAAATCCTAAAATTAAACCCACAACAATCACAAAACTAAACACACATGCACACAATCACAAATTCTCCATTTACTCAACAGAAAGAGACACAGAGAGAACAGAAAAGCACACCAATGCTCAGGGCTGCCCAGAGGATTCAGGGGGCCTGGGGCAAAGCGGGGGAGCTACGGCCAGGGCCGGCTTTAGGCACCGGGGGACCAGATTCAAAGGAGCTGCCACCGAAGTCCCGCCGCTGCCTTCAGCAGCAGCTCAATCGCTGCTGCGGAGGAAGGACCCTCCGCCGAAATGCCGCCGAAGACAGTGGCAACAATTGAGCTGGGACTTCGGCGGCAGCTCAATTGGCTGCTGGTGCTTTCGGCGGCACTTCGGCTGCAGGACCTTCCTCCGCGGCAGCGATTGAGCTGCCGACGACGACAGTGGCAGGACTTCAGCGGCAGCTCCTTCGGGACGTTGCGGGGCCCTCTTAGGGGCGCGGGGCCCGATTCCGGCCCTGGCTGCGGCGTTTGTACTCACCCGGCTGCGGTCCGGGTCTTCGGCGGCATTTCGGCGGCGGGGGGCCCTTCAGTTGCTCCGCGTCTTCGGCAGCATTGAAGGACCCGCCGCCAAAATGCCGCCGAAGACCCAGAGCGACCGAAGGGCCCCCCGCCGCCAAAGACCCGGAGCGACTGAAGGGCCCCCCGCTGCCGAAGACCCAGACCGCCACCGGGCCAGGGCTCGCGGGGCCCCTGCGGGGCCCGGGGCCTGGGGCCTGGGGCAAATTGCCCCACTTGCCCCCCCCTCTGGGCGGCCCTGCCAATGCTCAGTCTCACTCCCACAATCTCCTGAGACAAATAGAGATATTTTTGTGTGTATTACAGAAGAAAAGATACATTTGACAGACAAGACTATGGAAAATAGTCACCAGGATATTGCATGGCTAACTCCATCATTGGAGACTGAGATGTCTGTCAAATTTAAATCAAATGTCTTTCCAGATCAAGATGTTGCATTGCAGAGGCAATTCCAATATTTTGAAATTTGTTTTCATCCTGAATCTGGATGAAAAGTTACAATTTGGAATTTTTTTGTAGAATGAAATGTTCCAAAAAATTTAAACTCAGAAATGGCAAAACATTTCATTCTGATCAAAACTAATGCTAGTCAGAACCCAGAATTCCTGTTCCATGGTAATTTCCAAAGTTTCCTCAAAATTATTATTATTAATCTGAATCAGAAAAATAAATAAATAAACATTCCAGAACTTCTTCCAGAACAAAATTCTGATATTTCATAGAGAAAAAATAGAAAAGACAGGCAGCCTGTCTTGTTTCCTGTAAAAGTTTTAATGGAATCAACACATTCCTATGGAACTGTTCTGTTAGAAAATTTTCAATCAGTTCTAGTTCCAATGTTTCAAAATGAAATATTTCATTTCAAAATGTCAATTCAAAATGAAAACAGTTCAGTTTCAAGTGACATTTTAACTGGGTTCTAGTGCCAGCAATACATTCGTTAATTGTGGGACCTTGAACAAGCCACATCCCCTTCCCGTGCCTCAGTTTTTCCATCTTGAAATGGAGACAATGACACCAGCTGAAATTTGTTGGGAAATGGAATTTCCATTCCATGCAAACTCCAGAAATGTCCTTTCATCCCTAATCACAAACAAACTTTAAAATTTACTGATTTTTTTTCTAAAATATTTCATTTCAGAATCATCAGAATTACCTTACTGAAAGAAAACATTTTTATAAGATTCAAATGTCTCTTGTTGCCTCTATCATTATATTACATTATGTTATACATCATAGTATAATGTATGCAATATACATAAATGATAATATAACATAAAATTCAAATGATAAATTTAAAATGAAACATTTTGACCAAATTGAAACAAATTGTTTTGCTAATTTACCTTAAAAAAATCAATATGTTCCCAAGAAAAGTGTTTATTTCATTGAATTTGCAGTTTCCAACTGAACACAGTCCCACTGAAAAGTTTTCAAAAAGCTGTAATATTAATCTGCTTGGAAAAGTGCTTTCAGATCTGTGTGTATGTATGTTAAATCTATAACCCTTTCATTTAGAATTTTGCACCTGACACCAAAATGGGGGGATACGAGGAGGAGTTCCTTAGGGCTGCATTTGCTTTTTACAGTTATCTGACAATCATAGAAGGAGGTCACTAGAGCAAGGGCCTAAGTGAATTCCGTGGGATTTAGGGTGAAAAGTTTCAAAAGTGTGTAAGTGACGTAGGAGCCTAGGTCCTATTGAAAGTTGGTGGGACTCTTAAATCATTTAGAGACAGTTTTTTAAATCTATTTAGGTGCCCAGGGCCAAATTTTTAAAGATATTTAGGCACCTCATGGGATTTTGAAAAACATCTAGTAGTGTCATAATGAAGCATTTTGTTTCCTCCAAAAAAAATTTGTTTCAACTTTCAGGCATTTTGACAAATACCAAAGGATTCATAAAAAGGTAGAGGAGGAGCAGGTGTTCATAGTGGAGTTTCCTCCCTTATAAGCTTTAGCCCAGTTGTTAGGGAACTCTTCTACAATGTGGGAGACCACAGTACAAACGTTGTTTCCTCATCAGGCAGAGGGGGGAATTTTACTTGTGTCTCCCACAGCCCAGGTGAGTGTCCTAACCACTGAGTTAAACTTTCAAGGGACGTGGTGCCTTCTTTAGCCATTTTGTGAATTTAGTCCTCCTTCTCCTTGCTTTTGTCAAAATTCCTGAAATTCAAAACATTTGTGGGGGGTGGGAAGGGAAGGGTGAAAATAAAACAAAATGTTTTATTTTGTTTCAATTCTTTTTTTTCTCCTATTCACCAATTTTTTTAAAATGTAATTTCTCGTTTCACCTGAAATGATTTTTTATATTATTTTTCAAAATTGCCAATGAACTGAAAAATCCATTATTCAACTAGATCTATTTGTTACTTCCGTTGATGTTTAGCATTCAACCTGTTACTCACGCAAGTAGCCTTTAATCATGCATGGTGTTCATTTGATTTCAAAAGAACTATTAGAGTGAATTAAGTATAGCAAGATCAGACATGATGATATGAAAAATGAGAGCTGGTAGCCTTTGTGATTTTTGGGGAGTTCTAAAACATCTCTAAGGGTTTTACAGACCTTTTTTTGCATTTTAATATTGTGACAGGGTCAGACCAGACAGCTATAGGAGAGTGCAGGAAGGAAGGTATATTAGCCTCAACCTGTTGGGATCCTGGAAGTGGGCGGGCTCTAAAGGACCTTCCCTAGCCTAAGGGGAGGATCCACAAGGTCCGGGATCTCAATTAATTATGGGGAACAGCTAGCCACCAACTGATATCCCCAGAGGGCTTCGGGACCAGGGTGGAGTATAGGCTGGCCCACCAGGGTTCCTCACCCTCCAGAGGTGGTAGGAGGTCCCGCCACTTCCTGACAGGGCGGGACGTGAGGGTGAGGACATGAAGGGTGTGGAGCACGAGCATGTACAGATGTTTCCTTGGCGCGGTACGGAAATGAGCCGGCTGCAATTTGTGCAGCTGGCTCATGGTGAAGGGGTGGGATGGCCGGGTGGGTCCCTGGGGCAGGGGCCCGATGAAAAGTTCCGGAGGGCCTGAAGGGACAATTATCGCGGCTGTGATTTCATGCCCTATCCAAGATCACAGCCTTATTGTGCTCGCCAGGCCTTGCACACACAGGATGAGATGATCCTGACTCAATGGCATTACAGTCTAAAGACATAAAGGAAACAAAAAGTGGGAAGAGAAACCGAGGCACAGAGTAGTGAGGTAATTTCCCCAGGCTACACAGTAGATACATGGCAGAGTGAGGTCACAAATCCATATCTCCAGTGCCCGATCCACCAGACCTTGCTGCCTCAGGCTGGGAAGGAAGGAGAACAGAGTTGCTATACTATCTAAATGCAGCTGCATGGCTGAATTGGGTCACTGATGAGAACTTACCATGTATACTGTACTGGATGATTGATATGCAGTGAGAAAGCAGCTACATTGTATAAAGGGGAAAATAAGTCAGCAGAACTTCTGGGGCGTCAAAGGGGCAGCCATACTATATAAAGACCTCTAGGAGGCTGCAGAAAACAAGGGATACAAAAGGAGCAACTACAGGGCTAGATTCTCAGTTCTAGTAAGCTGATGTAGCTCTGTTAATTTCAATGGGGCTACACCCATTTCCCGCAGCTGGGGATCTGGGCCATTGACTCCAGTGGGGCTATGGCTGATTCCCAGCAGCTAGGTCTGCCCCACTGATCCAGTGGAGCTACATCAATTTACACCAGATGGCAATCCAGTCCCTTATCTTCAATGGAGCAATCTTATTTTACACCACTGGAGAACGTAGCCCATAATGTCTGAGTGGGGAGCAAAAAGAAAGGTTGATAAATGGGCTGTTATACTGCAAAGTGGCCACCCGGGTGGAGCATATTGGCCACTAGATGTCAGCAGATGATATCTAATGTGAAAGAGAGATTTGAGGCAACCACTAGATGGCAGCATTGTGTCAAGAACGAGTCATGGACAGCTAGTTCTTGAAATAAAAGATGACTATTGGCAAAGGGCTGTGCATTATAACGGACCATTATCCCTCAGAAAGGTAAACTATGCTTCATCACGCTGTGAATCATTTTCCCCCAGAGACTCATGAGGCTGTTTCACTAAATGCAATTACATTTGGGAAAAAACAACTCAAGTGACACCGGGCATTGCTAAGAGCAGAGCTTTGGAGACACAAAATTTTCCATAATGGTGATGGGTTGAGTTTAAAAGATTGGGACTCATTTGTACTTATGAAAATCTTTGAACTGGACAGGGAATAACAATCTCCCACAATAAAAAAGATGTGGCTAGACTTATTCTTCCCTCAAAACGCCATATAATTCAGGTCAATGTGGGACAGCTTTCCTCAGAAAACTTCCTGATGGAAATGCTTCCTTCTGGGAACCAGATGTGGACAATATACTGTGATGCATAAATGCAATGGTTATATAGACTATGCCAGAATGTGTACCTTAATTGATGTGTGTACACACACAAATGTGCATGTGTATCCTTCTGCACAAACCACTGTTCTCTTCTGCCTAGTTTCAGCCATTCTGAAATTTGCTCTTTTTTACACTTTGTATAACAGGTTTTCTTCAGTTCAAGTGATGGCCAGTACTTCCAAAGCCACAATAGTGTTGGCATCCGGCAACCAGGAAGGCTGGGGAAGGAAGTGAAGGGAAATAAGCACCCAAATCACAGTTGGATGTGGGTGCCTAACTCCCTTAATCTCCTTTGAAAATCTCAGCCAGATTTCATATTTGGTCAAGGATTAGTTCCAATATTAGAGCCTCAGCTATGCAGTGTAATGATATTTCAGACTGAGAAGAGGCACTCAGTTCAAACACGTCTTCACAGCTGCTTTACCCTTCCTCCAACCTTGAAGACTTGATTATGCACCAAGTTTTTTCTGAGTGTTCTGTTTTTTTGGGAGGGGCTGTCTGCAGTTAAAGCTGGGGCTAACTATGGGAGAGGAGCATTTCATTTTGCAACCATGCCAAAAAATTTCAAACACAGTTGGACAATAAGGGCCCCAATGATAAAATCCCTTCTCAAACTTCCTACCTCTAACTTCACAGGAATTTTTTCAGGCCCAGTGACCTGGGGAAGAAGAAAGGCCCAGTCAAAGAGATCGTTAATAAATCCAGTTAAGATTGCAGGCGATCTTCATAATTCTGTTGAGATCTGGGCTAAGTTATTCAAAGTGGCTTAAAGAAATTAAGCACTGATCTGCCAATGGGAGTTGGGTGCCAAACTTCCATAGGTTGTTCTGAAAATGGCAGCCTAAATCATGCCTAAATTCAGCAGCACAACTTTTCTGAAGGCCCCCTTCACCTCTTTGTTCCTCAGACTCTAGATGATAGGGTGCAAAATTTATGCTAGGCCCCATTTTCCCTGTGTTCATATTATTAAGGACTCAGCTCCTTCCCAGGGGTACATTTGCTGGGCTCAGATGGGGGAGCCCCAAATGCCCTCATGAAAGTCCCCATGTCCATTGCAATCACTTGGGCTTCTCTGATTTGTTAGAAGACATGCTGGCCAGACCATGTGGGTCATGAGTTCCAGGTTTAATTCCTGGGTCTGCTGCAGACCCACTGGATGGATTTTGTTCCATTCACTTCTCTCAGAGTGCTTCATTCTGTGCATGGTCCTGTTATAAGCAGTACTGAGGAGAGAAATCTAGGGCACCAAACCTTCCACCTCCTAAGCCCACATCATGAGAAGGGCTTTTCCTTTCCAGACATTTCCTAGCTTAGGCCACATCTCATTTTTCATGACTTGAAATTGTTCCCCGGGATCCTTGTTGTTAGGACCTGCAGTAGTTTCCTGATAGGTGACACTGTCATATGGCCGTGCCAAGGGTAGAGCTGGTTATGGGCTAGAGACACCTCTGCCTACTCTCTGGTCTCTCTGAAAGCACCCACCTCAGGTGTTGAGCCTCTTGCCCTCATCAGTCTCAGGGAAGCATCTCACGCTCCTTCCACTCTCAGACCAGGACCTAGTTACTCTATCCCGCATATATCCCGCATACCAACCGCTTATCACCCTGCAGCTCCAACTGCGCTTCAGGCACCAGTGACCAGTGACATTGACCAACACCCACCTTAAAACAAAGTATATTTTTTTAGCAATTGGAACAAACATTTAAAAACCGATTTCAAAGCAACAAACAACCTACACACATCTAATCAAAGGGCTTCAGCTGGTTGCCTGCAGGTGTCAGGTAGGACTTTTTTCCCAATGCACAGTTGGTCTGATAGATTCTGTTTCTCACCTCCCCTTCATTTGAATAATCAGATATTGGCCTCAGCTGGAGCTGTTCTCTGAGGTGGCCAAGAGAATCATTTTTTCTAGATGCCTGGCTGGTGGGTCTGGCTCACATGCTCCAAGCACTATTGTTCACTTGATTTGGGGTGGAGAAGGAATGTCCCTAGCTCGGATTGTCCAGGACCTTGGGGATTTTGCAGACTGCTCTGTTGCTTTTCCTCTTGCCTTTTTAATACAGTTGTGATTTCTAGTCTCTTCTCCAGAAATTAACCCCTTCCGTTTGTCGACATTACTTGAGCCTCGATGCACATTGGCCGGATTTTTGTCACCATCCCCCATAGGACCTAGTTTAAAGCTCTCCTTATCAGGTTAGCCAGACGATGTCCAAAGATGCTCTTCCCAGTATTTGATAGATGGAGCCCACTCCAGCACAGTAATCCTCTTTCCTGGAACATCAGCTCATTGTTGAAGAAGCCAAAGCCCTCTTGCTGACACCACCTGTGTAACCACGCATTTACTTCCATGAGTCGATGGTCCCTGCCCGGGCCTTTTCCTTCAACAGGGAGGATGGAAGAGAACATCACTTGCACTCCAAACTGTTTTATCCTTCTTCCCAAAGCCACATAGTCTGCAGTGATCCGCTCAAGGTCATTCTTGGCAGTATCGTTGGTGCCCACGTGGATAAGTAGGAAGGGGTAGCGGTCCGAGGGCTTGATGAGTCTCGGCAGACTCTCAGTCACATCCTGAATTCTAGCTCCAGGCAAACAGCACACTTCTCGGGATTCCTGGTCTGGATGGCAGATGGATGACTATGTCCCCCTTAGGAGGGAGTTCCCAACTATCACCACCCTTCTCCTCCTCTTAGGAGTGATGGTCATGGAACCCCCATCCTTAGGACAACGCATCAATGCCTTCCGGTCGACGGGGTCTCCTTCTGATCCCTTCCCTCAGATGACCTGGGAGGAGGGAGTTTGAGCTGGTGAACCCAGAGGCTGTCTCCAAAAGCCAGAGAAGGAGAGTAGGAAGGAGTCCAGGGAAATATCTGCTGGGTGTGGGAGCAAGCAGACCATAGTTGCAGGCATAGGGTCCCTGGGCTGGAACCCAGAGTAGTGGGCAGGCCCGAGTTCCCCAAACAACTAGGAAAGCTGCTCCGAGGCCAGGTCCTGTGCCAAAGACTGTCTAGGGCAGTATGGGGACAATTGATCCACTGGGACATTGATACCCTGGAAGAGAAGGACTGTGCAGTGCCCTGGCTGGAGGGCTGAGTCACAGAGAGAGAGTCCGGCAGAGTGAGGGAGAACACGCTGTGAGCAACAGTCAGAAGGGGGGTGTCAGACCTGAGTGGAGCTAATCCCAGACATAGCCACAAAGAGACGCCCAGTGATGAGTGATCCCCTTGACAGATGGGTTTCCCTCTTGTGTTACAAGAGAAGAAGTGACCCCACCCAACTCACATGCTCTCAGAAAGCCAAGAAGCTCCTGGGACCCAGCCTGGTCTCAGTTTCTCTCCATAACTCTGTCTCCCTCTCCCAGGGAAAAATGGGGGTTTTGAATGCTCCCACCCTCCCTGCATGTCTGTTCCCAATTACCACATTGCTCATGGTGTCTTTCAGATAGGACACAGGTGTGAAATCTTCCTTCTGTCTCAGTCTACTTTTTCCCAGTTGGCCAGTGCATTTGGCCAGGCCATGTATGCCCCCCAGCTTGAATGCCCCATTGTTTGGCTGCTTGGACCCATTCATCTTTAATGCCTTGCAATCACTGCTTTTGTGACTGTCTGTAGCCTGTGGGTGAGGATGTCGGAACTGTCTGGAACAAACTTAGCACATAAGTCACATTTTGGAATACTGATTAATAACTATTACACACACACACACACACACACATTCATGGCAGCTGGAATATGGGGGGTTTTCTGTGAAAAACTTCAACTTTTTGTCAAGAAACTAAAAACAATTAAACTTGGGGTTTTTTTCAGTTTTGGAGAAGCAAAAACCAAAAATATTCATCTGAAAACCAAATATTTTTGGATAAAAACTGCTGAGAACCAAACATTTTTATTGAAAACAAAAACAATAAATTGATATCTGGGTTTTCCATTTTCACTCAAAAATATCTTTGTGTGTGTTTACAACAGACCTGCTGGCTGATTTACACATTTCTCTGGAAGATCTTAAGCCAGGAGGCAGACCTGACTAATTGTTTTCTTCTGGAAACCGGATTATAAGAATCCACACCTCTGTTGCAAAGGACTGGAAGCAGGACTCAGCAATGGACATATTTTATTTTGTTTTATCTTTTGAACTGGGTTGAGATGAGCCAGACTTTTTCATTAGATTGTGTAGCTTGGGTTAGCAGAATACGACCTGTCGGGGAACTGGACCTTTTAATTGGTGCAACCACCTGTGTTTGCTCTTCCCCCCACAGATGCCTTTGTCCCAGGTAGCTGGGGGTTAATAATAAGAAAGATCTAACCCACAACACTAAGAGTGGACCACAAGGGTTTTTTTCCCCTGAAAAATATCCTCCCTGCCCTTTACCCCAGGGAACCATTTATGTGCTTGGCCCTCAGGCTCTAATAATTGTGGAACCACAGAATAGAACAAGGCAGCCAGCAGGGCCTGATACAGTGAGGCTATTGAGCTGGGCCCCATGTGGGTGTACATCATGGGGCTCATAGGAGTGGAGCACAAACTGGGATGTTGGGGTCAAGATTCAATCGTGGCTCAAAGTCCCATCTTCCTCACAGTTCAAGAGAGGGATAATGGAGTCCTGGGTTCTAGGTCCATAACCTGTCCCCATGAAAGACAAAACCAATTTCTAAGCTCTTCCCCATTGACAATTCTGTGGCTCCCCAGTTCCCACCACTGCAATGACAGAAAGGAGCCATAGACAGACTAAACCTTCATTGTAAGTGAAACCCACTTGCCAGTACAGCATCCGCCTCTGTGCTCCATCCATGGAGGATATGAACCTGGTACAGGGAGTACTAAAGGGCGTTGTCCCTTTAGTTTAAGCTGGAACAGCTCATGTATTTACATCTGGAGGTTTCCTGTTTCAGTCCTTGGTATGTCAACCAAGATGGTGGCCATCAAATAAGGATACTCAGGAGAGGGTGGAGATAGTTTCTGAGAAGGGAAGGATCTTCTCTCCAACTCTAAATAATACATCTAATTGATGTGAGTGAGGAGAAGGAGCTGTGTGGTTATACCTGAGTTTGACACCCCTTCTCTTTATAAAGAGGAGGATGCAGCTCAGGAGCCCAGGCTGACCACAGCTGTGTGTCAGTAAGGCACGGGTCAGAGGCAGTCCCTCAGGTGGGCCAGGCTCAGGCTATGTCTGCTTTATAGGTCATACCTACAGCAGTGTGAATAAGAAATGTCTCAGTTCGGTGGCTGAACCGAAAGATACAATTATAAAAAAAAAGTCTTAGGTCAAAAAGAAGGTTTTGCTACACCCAAAATGCAATTTAACAAAGAAAATAAAATCGAAGCAAAATTCAAAACCAAAAGTCATTTCAAAATAAACAAATCAAAACGTTTTGTTTAGAAAATGTCATTTTTTTTCCCAGCCAAAACAATTCAGCGAATTTGACACAAATTAGCAACGTTTTTTAAGAACCTCAACATGCATTTTTTGGAAAAAGGAAGTTTGTCTGCAAAATTTTGGCCAGCTTCATTCAGAACCAATGCCTTAAACTCCACCCTGAGACCGCTGGATGCTTTAGACCAGTAGCCATCATTTTAGAAATTATTGGCGAGAACTTCAGAACTGCTGGAGGGATTTGGATGCTCAGTTCTTATTACAATCAATAGGACTTGGGTGCTGAACTCTCCTAGGCAGCTTTGAAAATCCCAAGCCTAAAGATTTAATAAAGTTTCAACCGCTTGGTAACGATTTCAGTATAGGACTCTGTTCTCATTGGCCCCCTGCCATGCAAATCTGCAAGTCACTAACCTGAGTTCAGCTATTACATGTATTCAACCTCACCCCCTGATCTGGGCCAGGCAGGTGACTTTGGTTCAGAGAGGGCTCTACCCTGTCCAGGATAGGAGCAGACTGTTGCACGGTTCAGCCCAAGGTAAACAGAACTGAGCAGGGTGGGACGTGCTGAGGATTTTGATCCTGCTTTAATAACAGGCTGCTTCATGGCTCCCCAAGCATCTCCACCCTAGCAGCAGGAGTGAGGCCTGGGACGGAAGCACAGAACTAAGCATCTCACATCAGCATGATGATGACCAGGGAAGCCAGGAACTGACAGATTATTGGACTCGCAATGAACACACAGACACAGCACAATGTAATAGATATAGAGACACTTTCAGTGTCTAGGAAACACACAGATCCTCTGCACATGGTGATCCTGGCTCTCAGCCCATGAAGTCCCCCTGCCTCTCAGTCTTTGGTCTCACTTGAGTTTCATGAAACAGCAGAAACTCCCAGAGAAGTTAACTTTTGCCTTTGAGCCGCCACTTCTGAGCGTGAACAGGGCTCCAGGGAGAGACTCACCAACCATCCTGAGAGAACAGACATGGATAAATCTTCTGCCCACAGCACCAACCCTTTGCTGCCAGAGACACCCAGAGTCAGCCACGCAGCTCATAGGCAGCGAGCAAGAGGTCTGCGTTTATTGATATTCAGTCTCAGTGAGAACAATGAAAGGGCTCTTCAGTAACTGAGCATTTGGCATCCAGATATTACAGTGATTGGGGCATTAGTTGGAGACAGATAGAGAGATTAGACAGATAGTTTCAATAATAATTCCTTTTGCGACCAGCAGTATTCTGAAGTTGGAAAGCAAACACAACATCAACTGGGTGAAAGCCACACTTCTCAGCACAGTAAGTTGACTGCTGTCATTAAATCCCTGAGGTTTTTAAGGGGTTGAATTTAACCATATAAATGTGAATGAAAATGTCACATTTTATTGTGAATTAAATCAGCCTGGTATAAATAATTTCATTGTACCCAGGGGCAAACTCATTTCGATAATTTGTATCTTTTGTACATAACGGGAAAGGTGGGATCCGAATGAAGAGCTTGGTCCCAGTTTCTGCACTGCCAGTGACTTGCTCTGTAACTTTGGGCAAGTGACTTAACATCCATGTCCCTCCATTCCCAAGTTTGTAGAATGGGTGTAAATCAGGAACAAGCTTTGTGTTCAGGGGGATTGGGCTGGTGCCAGTGAGGTCAGATTCAGGCCTTTAGTCTCTTGCAGACACTTAGGTCCAGATTCTTAAAAGTATTTAGGAACCTAGTGGGATTCTCAAAAGAACCTCTGGCACCTAAAACCCATTAAAATCAGTGGATGTTAGGCACCTATAAGCTTTTGAAAATCCCATTTGTCACCTTATATCTTTAAAAACCTGGCCCTTCATTTTTAATCCTCTACATGGTCCAGTGGAAGGAAGAACTTAGCTCCAGGTAGAGCTAGTCAGGAATTTGTCAGTGAAATGTTTTTTGGTCAGAAAATGCAAATTTTCAAAACCAAAGCGTTTTGCCAAAATGTATCAGTTTCAATGCAACTTTCATCGCGAAGGTTTTTCAGGTCCAGGGTGGAATTTCTGCTCAGAATAAGAGAGCCAATCCGCCCCAGAATTGCCCAGTGGTTAAAGCTCTCACCTAGGATGTGAGAGAACCAGCTTCACGTCTCTCTTCTCAATCAGGCAGATCAGGAACACAAAGGCTATGTCTTCACAGTGATAAAAGCCCCACGGAATGGCCATGGCTGGCAGCTGCAGGGTTTTTATCGCCGTGTAGACATATCCAAACTGCTCACATCCCAGGTGAGTGCTGCAGCTATCAGTGATTGCTTGTTATGCAGCAAGTGGGTCAATGGTTCTTTCTCTTTTCTTGTTTTGTGAAAAAAACAAAAGGCCTCATTTTCATTGCACATCACAACAAAATCAAATGTTTGAAATTCTCTTTTTCTGGCCAGCCCTAGCTCTGCCATGTCAGGATGTTGTCTAACTATGCCGGATCGGCGGGTAGTGATCAATCTATCCAGGGTCGATTTATCGCGTCTAGTGAAAATGCGATAAAATCGATCCCCGATCGCGCTCCCCGTCGACTCCAGAACTCCAGCTCGTGAGAGGCAGAAGCGGAGTCAACAGGGGAGCGGCAACGATCAACTCGCCTCCGTCCTCATGGCCAGATAAGTCGACCTAAGATACGACGACTTCAGCTACGCAATCTTCAGTCCACCCCACCCGCTAGGGAATATTGTGATTATCTAGTGTGACCTCTTGTATAACACAGGCCACAGAACTTCCCTAAAATAATTCCTAGAGCAGATTATTTAAAAACATCCAATCTTGATTTTAAAATGGTCAGTGATGGAGAATCCACCACGACCCTTGGTAAATTGTTCCAATAGTTAATTACTTTCACTCTTAAAAATGTACACCTTATTTCCAGTCTGAATTTTTCTATCTTCAGCTTCAAGCCATTGAATTGTGTTATACCTTTCTCTGCTAGATTGCAGAGCCCATTAGTAAATATTTGTTCCCCATGTAGATAATTAGAGACTGTAATCAAGTCAACCCTTAATCTTCTCTTTGTTAAGATAAAGATTGAGCTCTTTGAATCTATCTCTGTAAGGCATGTTTTCTAATCCTTTTTCTTGTGGGTCTTCCCTGAACCTTCTTCAATTCATCAACATCCTTCTTGAAATGTGGCACCAAAATCTGAAACAGTATTCTAGCACTAGTCGCACCAGTGCCAATATTCACTCAAGAGTTCTAAAGGAAAACAAATATGAAATTGCAGAACTACTAACTGTGGTATATATCCTATTGCATAAATCAGCCTCTGTACCATATAACTGGAGGATGGTTAATGTAATACTATTTTTTAAAAAAGGCTCCAGAGGTGATCCTGGAAACTAAAGACCAGTGAGCCTTACTTCAGTACCAGGCAATTGGGTTGAAATTGTAGTAAAGAACAGAATGATCAGACACATAGATGAACTCATGACATTGGGGAAGAGTCAACATGGCTTTTGTAAAGGGCAATCATGTCTGATCAATCATTTATAATTCTTTGTGTGTGTCAACAAATATGTGGACAAGGGTGATCCAGTAAATATAGTGTACTTGGACTTCCCTCACCAAAGGCTATTAAGCAACGTAGGCAGACATGGTATAAGAAGGAAGGTCCTCTCATGGATCAGTAACTGGTTAAAAGATAGGAAATAAAAGGTAGGAATAAAAGGTCAGTTTTCACTGTAGAGTGAGGTAAATAGAGGGGTCCCCCGATGATTTGTACTGGGAGCAGTGCTGTTCAACATATTCATAAATGATCTAGAAAAAGGGGTAAGCAGTTACGTGGCAAAGTTTGCAGATTATACAAAATTACTCAAGATCGTTAAATCCAAAGCAGACTGTGAAGTGTTACAAAGGGAACACACAAAATTTGGTGACCAGTCAGCTTAACTTCAGTGTCTGGAAAGATAGTGAAGCAAATATTTAAGCAATCAATTTGCAAACATCTAGAAGATATTAAGATAATAAGTAACAGTCAGCATGAATTTGTCAAGAACAAATAGTGTCGAACTAACCTGATAGCTTTCTTTGACAGGGTAACAAGCCTTGTGGATGGGGGGAAGTGGTATATCTATATAGGGGGGATGTGGTATATCTTGACTTTAGTAAGGCTTTTGATACTGTCTCGCATGATCTTCTCATAAACAAACTATGGAAATTCAACCTAGATGGAGCTACTATAAAATAGGTGCATAACTTGTTGGAAAACCATTCCCAGAGAGTAATTATCAGTGGTTCACAGTCATGCTGGAAGGGGATATCAGGTGGGGTCCCACAGGGATCAGTTCTGGGTCCGGTTCTGTTCAATATCTTCATCAGTGATTTAGATAATGGCATAGAGAGGACACTTATAAAGTTTGCGGACGATACCAAGGTGGGAGGGGTTTCAAGTGCTTTGGAGGATAGGTTCATAATTTAAAATGATCTGGACAAACTGGAAAAATGGTCTGAAGTAAATAGGATGAAATTCAATAAGGACAAATGCAAAGTATTCCTCTTGGGAAGTAACAATCAGTTGCACACATACAAAATGGGAAAAGACTGCCTAGGAAGGAGTACTGCGGAAAGGGATCTGGGGGTCATAGTGGATCAAAAGCTAAATATGAGTCAACCGTGTAATATTGTTGCAAAGAAAGCGAACATCATTCTGGGATGTATTAGCAGGAGTGTTATAAGCAATACATGAGAAGTAATTCTTCCACTCTACTCCGCGCTGATTAGGCCTCAACTGGAGTATTGTGTCCAGTTCTGGGTGCCACATTTCAGGAAAGAGGTGGACAAATTGGAGAAATTCCAGAAAAGAGCAACAAACATTATTAAAGGTCTAGAAAACATGACCTGTGAAGGAAGATTGGAAAAATTGGGTTTGTTTAGTCTGGAGGCGAGAAGATTGAGAGGGGACATGATAACAGTTTTCAAGTACATAAAAGGTTGTTACAAGGAGGAGGGAGAAAATTTGTTTTTCTTAACCTCTCAGGATAGGACAAGACGCAATGGGCATAAATTGCAGCAAGAGCGGTTTAGGTTGGACATTAGGAAAAACTTCCTAACTGTCAGGGTGGTTAAGCACTGGAATAAATTGCCTAAAGACGTTGTGGAATCTCCATCATTGAAGATTTTTAAGAGCAGGTTAGACAAACACCTGTCAGGGATGGTCTAGATAATACTTAGTCTAGATGGTCTAGATAATCCAGGACATCTATGGTGGCATTCTCAGAAATGTTTCCAGTTCTACGCGCAGGACCAGGTAGGCAGGCAGAGCTTCTGAGTCTCAATGTGTGGATGAGATGATGGAGTAGAGAGGAGGTGTTTAGATTTATTAGGAACTGGGAAAACTTTGGGGATGGGGGAATCTATACAGGAGGGATGGACTCCACCTAAACCAAAGTGGAACCAAACTACTGGCACTTAACAATAAAAAGGTTGCAGAGCAGTTTTTAAATTAAGAGATGGGGAAAAGCCGACTGCTGCAGAGGAGCATGTGGATCAGACAGAGACTTCTCTTAGAGGAGAGTCTAATTTGGCTACAACTAATCGGGAAAAAGATCTTGGAGTCATCGTGGATAGTTCTCTGAAGACGTCCACGCAGTGTGCAGCGGCAGTCAAAAAAGCAAACAGGATGTTAGGAATCAATAAAAAGGGGATAGAGAATAAGATGGAGAATATTTTATTGCCCTTATATAAATCCATGGTATGCCCACATCTTGAATACTGCTTACAGATTTGGTCTCCTCATCTCAAAAAAGATATACTGGCATTAGAAAAGGTTCAGAGAAGGGCAACTGAAATTATTAGGGGTTTGGAACGAGTCCCATATGAGGAGAGATTAAAGAGGCTAGGACTTTTCAGCTTGGAAAAGAGGAGACTAAGGGGGGATATGATAGAAGTATATAAAATCATGAGTGATGTGGAGAAAGTGAATAAGGAAAAGTTATTTACTTGTTCCCATAATATAAGAACTAGGGTCCACCAAATGAAATTAATGGGCAGCAGGTTTAAAACAAATAAAAGGAAGTTCTTCTTCACACAGTGCACAGTCAACTTGTGGAACACCTTGCCTGAGGAGGTTGTGAAGGCTAGGACTATAACAGGGTTTAAAAGAGAACCAGATAAATTTATGGAGGTTAAGTCCATTAATGACTATTAGCCAGGATGGGTAAGGAATGGTGTCCCTAGCCTCTGTTTGTCAGAGGGTGGTGATGGACGGCAGGAGAGAGATCACTTGATCATTGCCTGTTAAGTTCACTCCCTTTGGGGCACCTGGCACTGGCCACTATCAGTAGACAGGATACTGGGCTGGATGGACCTTTGGTATGACCCAGTACGGCCATTCTTATGTTCTTATGAGTGCAGGGAACGGGACTGGATGACCTCTCAAGGTCCCCTTCAGTCCTATGATTCTATGACTTTAGCACGAAAATGGCAGATTAAATTCAATGTTAACAAATGCAAAGTAATGCACACTGGAAAACATAATCCCAACTATTCATACAAAATGATGGGGTCTAAATTAGCTGTTACTATTAAAAAAAATAATTTTAAATTCATTGTGGATAGTTCTCTGAAAACATCCGCTCAATGTGCAGCAGCAGACAAAAACGCTAACAGAATGTTAGGAACCATTAGGAAAGGGATAGATAATAAAATAGAAAATATCTTAATGCCATTATATAAATCCATGATACACCCACACCTTGAGTACTGTGTGCAGTTCTGGTCACCCTATCTCAAAAAAAGATATATTAGAATGGGAAAAAGTACAGAGAAGGGCAACAAAAATTATTAGGAGTGTGGAACAATTTCCATATGAGGAGAGATTCAAAAGACTAGAACTGTTGAGCTTTGAAAAGAGATGAATGGGATGGGGCGGGTATGATAGAGGTCTATAAAATCATGAATGGTGTGGAGAAGTGAATAGGGAAATCTTATTTACCCCTTCACAGAACACAAGAACCAGGGGTAACCCAATGAAATTAATAGGCAGCAGGTTTAAAACAAAAGGAAGTGCTTCTTCACACAACACACACCCTCTGGAACTTGTTGCCATGGATGCTGTGAAGGCCAGAAGTATAATCAAATTTAAAAAAAGAACTAGCTAAATTCAGGGAGGATAGGTCCATCAATGGCTATTAGTCAAGATCGTCAGGGATGCAACTCCATGCTCTGGATGTCCCTAAGTCTCTGACTCTGCCCTGTTCTGTTCATTCCCTCTGAAGCATCTGGCACCGGCCACTGTCAGATGACAGGATACTGGGCTAGATGGACCATTGCTCTGACACAGGATGGCCATTCTTATGTTCTTATGTTCAAATACACAGGTAAAATAACCTCTCTGCTCCTACTCAAGATTCCCCTTTTTATTCATCCCAGGATCGCATTAGCAATTTTGTCCACAGCATCACACTGGGAGCTCATGTTCAACTGATTTATTCATCACAACCCTGAAATCTTTTTTAGAGTCACTTCTTCCTAGGACAGATTTTCCCATCCTGTATGTATGGCCTATGCTCTTTGTTCCTAGATGTATTCATTTACATTTACCCGTATTAAAGAACATATTAGTTGCTTGTGCCCAGTTTACCCAGTGATCCAGATCTTATCATATCTCACCTTTGTTTAAATTCACCTGGGTTAGCCCAGCTCATGACTGGTGAGAGCCGTAACCACCGGTCTATAGAGTGATCCTTGCCCTCTGTATATCTGGCCCAATTCACTTTTTATACACCATGGAACAGCTTCAGCAGAACAGATTGCCAGGAATACCCCATAGCCCAGTGGCTACAGCCCTCTTCCACTCAACCAGAGATTCAACTTCCTTTTCTATAGTGTGGAGAAGGGAGTATTGAACCCAGGCTTTTTTAGATTCTGTGTTGGAGCTTTAACCACTGGGCTAAACAGCATGTGGGGAACTCGCTCTACCTTTGTGCTGGGTGGGTTCAGGCATGCCCTGAGAGCACCTACTGGATTGGGCCCTGCAGGTAAAATAGGCAGAGGAACAGCTAGTTTGAGGTCCTACTGGGTCTGAGGCGTAAACCTGGATGCCTAGACTGAGGCAACTCCTCGGCCTGCTCACCAGCAGGTTTTTAGAGACCCAGAGGACTTTACCAGTGGAAAGTTAGACACCTAGGCCCAGATGTTTAAAGGTATTTAGGTGCTTCTGACAAAGTGGGTATTCACCACGAAGTGGGGATTATGCTCCAATACGTCTGTTAGTCTATAAGGTGCCACAGGACTCTTTGTCGCTTTTTACAGATCCAGACTAGCACGGCTACCCCTCTGATACTAGGTGCCCAAAGGAATTTTCAAATGCACCTGGTAGCCTAACACCCATTGAAATCAATGAATTTTACACACCTAGAGACTTTTGAAAATCCCACCCGGTGCCTAAATACATTTAACAATCTGGCCCCTGGCCCTGATGGACTGGAGCCGTCTACGGGGTAAGGCAGCAAATGAGTGGGGGTTTTGTGATTTCCAGTGGGGCACAAATACTGGACTGAACTGCCTAAAATAATATTTAGGGGCCTAAGACCCTTTGTGAGTCAAGGCCTTAAGAACATAAGACTGGCCATACTAGATCAGACCAGGTCCATCTAGCTCATCTCCTGTCTTCCGATTGTGGCCCATGCCAGGTGCTTCAAAGGGAATGAACAGAACAGGCAATCATCAGACGATCCATCCCCTGTCATCCACTCCCAGCTTCTTAGTCAGTAAAATAACCAGAGGGGGCTTTAAATAAACACCATCAGTAGGTCTGTTGAATAAGAAGCTGCCAATAAAGTAGAGCCCCATGAACCTGCATTGTAAACACTGTAATTATACGGTGATGGCGAAGAAAGGGAAGGATCTTGTTATTTTCCTGAGCTGCCATATGTGTCCTGCAGAGTAATAAAACCAGTCTCCATCTATCTTCGGTTTCTCCTTCCATAACCATTGCCTATTGGTCTTCCCTCTGCAGTGTACATCTACAGAAGAAATGTCCAACCAAACCATTGTGACTGAGTTCCTTCTCCTGGGATTCTCTGATGTGCGGGAACAGCAGATTTTACACTTCCTGGTGTTTCTAGTGATTTACCTGGCAGCCCTGGTGGGGAATCTTCTCATCATCACTGTCATAGCCCTTGACCAGCACCTTCACACCCCCATGTATTTTTTCCTGGGCAACTTATCCTTCCTGGACCTCTGCTACATCTCAGTCACAGTCCCCAAGTCCATGGCTGACTCCCTAACCAACAATAGACTCATCTCTTTCTCTGGATGTGTCACCCAAGTCTTTCTGGTTATAACTTTTGCAGCAGCAGAGCTGGCCTTTCTCACAGTGATGGCGTATGACCGCTACATTGCAATCTGCCACCCTCTGCATTACAGGGTGACTATGAACAGAGGTGCATGTGCCCAGTTGGCAGTGAGTTCATGGATCAGCAGCATGATCTGCTCTGTATTACAAACAGCTAATACCTTTAGGTTACATTTCTGTGGGTCCAATGTTATCGCTCAGTTTTTCTGTGACATCCCACAGTTGCTAAAGATCTCTTGCTCTGATACACACGCTAATGTAATAGTCATGATTGCCCTTGGATCACTTCTAGATGTGGTCTGCTTTGTATTGATAATTGTGTCCTATATTCACATCTTCTCCACGGTGATGAGAATCCCCTCTGAGCAGGGCAGGTACAAAGCCTTCTCCACCTGCCTCCCTCACCTGGTTGTTTTTTGTTTATTTATCAGTACAGCATCATTTACGTACATGAGGCCCAGGTCGATGTCTTCAACATCTCTAGACTTGATGGCTGCTGTGTTGTATTGTGTGGTGCCACCACTAATGAATCCAATCATTTACAGTCTAAGAAACAAAGAGATAAAAGGGTCTCTATGGAAAATGATAGGCAGGATATTTTTTCTCAAGAGAAATGAATTCCTCACACTGAACTGTTAGTGTCCACCTGGAATAAAGTATTCCCATGTTGCACCTTATATAATAGCTCATACTGACTTTGTTTGAGGACCAGCCTGACATTTTGTATTTTCTGATTCTGGCTCAGGTTTTCAATGTGGGTTTTCAATAGAATGTGAAGGAGTCTGGTGGCACTTCAAGACTAACAGATTTATTTGGGCATAAGCTTTCGTGGGTAAAAAACTCGCTTCTTCAGATGCATGGAGTGAAAATTACAGATGCAGACATTATTATACTAACACATGAAGAGAAGGGAGTTACCTCACAAGTGGAGAACCAGGGCCAATTCGATCAAGGTGGATGTAGTCCACTTCCAATAATTGATGAGGAGGTGTCAATTCCAGGAGAGGCAAAGCTGCTTTTGTAGTGAGCCAGCCACTCTCAGTCCCTATTCAAGCCCAAATTAATGGTGTTAAATTTGCAGATGAATTTTAGTTCTGCAGTTTCTCTTTGAAGTCTGTTTCTGAAGTTTTTTTGTTCAAATATGGCTACTTTTAAATCTGTTATAGAATGTCCAGGAAGATTGAAGTATTCTCCTATTGGCTTTTGTATGTTACCATTCCTGATGTCCGATTTGTGTCCATTAGAATGTGGGAATCTAATTATATTTTGGCGCCTTTGAAAATCCCAGGAAGAGCTAATTGCAATTTTTCCATTTTCTAGTTTGAAATATCCACTTAAAATGAACTTTTTTATTTCAAAATGACATTTCCAAATTTTTAAAAAATTGAAATATTTTGAATGGGAATTTTGACTTAAAATGTCATTTTAATGTTATTTTAAGTCAAACCGACAATTCATAATGATTATTTTCATTGTTGTTTTGTAGCCGTGTTGGTCCCAGGATATGAAAGAGGCAATATCTTTTATTGGATCAACTTCTATTGGTGGAAGAGACAAGTTTCCAGGCTATCTGAAGAAGAACTGTGTAGCTCAAAAGCTTTTCTCTTCCACCAACAGAAGTTGGTCTAATTCATAATGATATTTTTCATTTTCAGCTGACATTTCTAAATAAAAGAATTTTCTTTGGAAGTCAAAGCATTTTATTTTGGTAAAAAAAAAGAAAACAAATTAGTATTTTTGGTTTTGACATTTCCCAATCAAATTTTTAAGAACTTTTCATTCAGTGAAAATTGTTGATGTTTCTATTTTCACCCCATCTAAGATGAAAACAAACATCAAAATACCAGAATTTCTCACAGAAGTTTCTGTTTTACAACAAGCTGTAAACCCCAGGCTTTTACACTAACAACATTTTCACTTTGACTTTACAAGGAGCGGGCTGCTGACCTCTCCACACCTCAGGTGAGAGGACTGAGGAGGGAAAAGGGGCCAGTGGGGATAACCTGGCTGAGGCCTGCAGCTCACCTTATTTACACCCCAGCTCCAGCTCCTCCTCACCCCCCACAGGGGAGGTAGGTGCTTGTCTACCAATCTCCCCAGTCTATCCATTGAGCAACGAATCCCTTTTGACTATGGCTGGGCAGAAAATGTGTTTGTTTTCTTTAGAAAATTTTGACTTTATGACAAACAACCCCTCCCCACAACTTTCAGCTGAAAATGTAAATTTCTATTAGGAAATACCACTGCCGTGTCTCATGGGAGTTGCAGTTCGTGTGCCTCAAACCCCCGTTCTCTATGGGACAGGTTCCCTGGCTGGACAACATCTGCACCATGGGATTCCTTCTTCCTAAGCTGCTGTGGTGCATCATGTGAGTCTTACAGCTGCAATGCATCATGGGAGGATGTAGTCTGGCTAGAGATTCCAGCCCATAAAGGAGAATATGACCACAAGGCAACCAAACTACATCTCCCATGGGACACTGAGGTGGCATTTCCAAGTAGACAGATTCACTTTTCACCTGAAAGTTTCAAATTTTCAGACAAAAAATATTGTGGGTTGGGGTGTTAGTTTTCCAGAGATAGCAGACATGTTTTACAAAAAGACCCGTGTGGTTGAAAACTGAATTTTCCATCAAAAAACAGATTTGACAAAAAATTTCAACCAGTTTTACTTGTGACAGCAGCACAGAGAGACATTGACCAGAAGGTTTGGTGCTCCATTTTCTGCCCTTAGCCAGAATAACCATGGGAAGGCATTAGTCCTCTCCCTCATCCATTCAGCCAGAGGAGATTGGGGATTATGCAAACAAAACTCACTAGTTTCTTCTCTTGCTGATGATCAGACAGGAGCCATGGATGTTGGAGAATGGATTCTCCTGTCACCCAGAAAAGGGGTTCCTGGCGGGCAGGACTGGCGCACATTGGCAAGGAGCAGGAGGATGTGGAGGAAGTGTATCAAGCCACAATCTCAGCTTCTATGTGTTCTTTTGAAAAATAGACTTCAGGCTGAGGTTTTCAAAGGAGCCTAAGGGATTTCAGTGTTTCAGTGGGAGTTGTGCACTCCTGATTCCTTTAGGCACCTTTGAAAATTACAGTTTTCTGCCTCTTGGACTGCTGATCTGGCTGTTTGATGAAAAAGGAAAACAGAACAGGCGGGGGGGGGGGGGGGGGGGGGGAANGCATGGAAGAAAGCCATTTGTCCTCAAAAGCAGGTCATTCTGTGTTATCAGTGTATAGTCTGCAGCCAATAAAACATCTTGTTTCAGCCCTGAGTGTACAACATGCTGCATACAATTTCCTCCATAAGCCCATAGAGCCAGATCCATTCCTGGTGTAACTCCCTGTAATTCAGTGGACTCTCACCAGATGAATTTTGCCCAATCTCAAGTGTTTTCAAAATAGTTTTGAGGTTTTCAAAGGATCCTAAGGGATTTAGGCACCCAAGTCCCACAGTGTTTCAGTCAGGGCCGGCTCCAGGCACCAGCATTCCAAGCAGGTGCTTGGGGCGGCAATCTGCAAGGGGCGGCAGTCCATGTGTTTTTGCCGCCCCAAGCAGCGTGCCGAATTGCTGCTGCAGACAGCGGGGGCAATCCATGTGCCGTTAGGGCAGCACACACGTTTCCGCAGTGGAATTCGGTGACAGCTTCTATGTTCAGCTGCCTGCAGCGACAATTTGGCGGCTTCTGTCTTCCAGCTGAAGACAGAAGCTGCCGCCGAATTGCCACCGCCGGAAATGCACGTGCTGCCCTAACGGCACACGGACTGCCCCTGCCGTCTGCGGCGGCAATTCGGCGCGCTGCTTGGGGCGGCAAAAACAGTAGAGCCGGCCCTGGTTTCAGTGGAAGTTGTGCACTCCTGATTCCTTTGAAAATTACAGCTCTCTGCCTCTTGGGCTGCTGATCTGGCTGTTTAACGAAGAAGGAAAACAGAACAGGCAGGGGAGGGGGCATGGAAGAAAGCCCTTTGCCCTCAAAAGCAGGTCATTCAGTGTTATCAGTGTATAGTCTGCAGCCAATAAAATGTCTTCTTTCATCCCTGAGTGTACAACATGCTGCATACAATTTCCTCCACAAGTCCACAGAGCCAGATTCATTCCTGGTGTAACTCCCTGTAATTCAGTGGACTCTCACCAGATGAATTTGGCCCAATCTCAAGTGTTTTTCTACTGAATCCTCTGCAATGTCCACTGGGGATAATCACAGCTCTGTGCTCCCAATGGGTGCTGTGCCCGGGGAATTCTCCACATGGCCTGCGTGCTCTACTTCCTATTGACGCCTGAATCCCTGGGCTGACGTTACAGCCTTTGCACACTATGCAGAATTTAAACATGGGGACATGAATGGGAAGAGATTGTGCCTGAAAAAGTGTCCTGAGGAACGATGACACGTCGTGATATAAACCTCCACTGAGTAATGGAGGAGATGAGGAGTCAAATGTGGAAAACTGTCTAAAGTTTTAGGTATTTAGACACCTAAATATTCAGCTAGGTTCCTACTGGGGTCCTCAGATGTGCCTAACTCCCATTGATTTCTTGATTTCCACTCATCTGAGCTGTCACTAACTATCTCCAACTGGGCAGTCTTCTGAAGGAACAGTCAGACAGCTCGGACCTGTGATGCCCATCTGGACAGTGCAAAGGGGAGTTCAGTCTCCAGAACACATTCATGACCTGCATCTCCACAGAGATTGTGCCAACCAGCAATGGGGACATTGTCTGCCCATCCAGCTAGTGGTGGGTTTTGTAGTGACAGGGCAGATCCATGACCTCAGATCCAAAAGCTCTTCTGTTGAACGTTGAGGAATTTGGGATTCCAGTGTGGATTAGAGTCTTGGTTTGGGCCCATCTCTGCATTTCTGTCATGTGGATGAATTCCTGCTAAGGGGAATGTTTCTTCTCTCAGCCCGAGTAAGCCTAGATGCTATACCTCAGCTATACCCCAATCTTCTTCCCACTGGAGTCCATAGGCTCTCCATGAGTTCTGGGTACAACTGGTTGGGAATTCTCCACTGGAATGATTTTCTAATGTAAAATTTCCTTTCACAAAATCAAAATGTTCCCTGAGAATATTGAGGTGTTCAGTGATCCCTCTGTGCTGAAGGAGCCTGCAAGAGCTCTGCTTCATTCTGTGTCCAGTTCCAGCTCTCTGAGCATAACAACACGTGCTTCTCAATGTGCCGCTTCTCCCCAGATTCTCCATGTGGGAAGCTCAGCCCTTATGGGCGCAGTCCCCAATACCCTCAAAAATTTCAAAATTGAAAACTACAATTGATTTTCCATCAGGAAAATTGCAATGACGGCTCCCTGCCTGCCTGTCTGCCTGGAAGGCACTTGCCGATATTCACGTTTACCCTGTAGCCAGAAAGTGAAATTGGCAAGAGCCTTCCAGGTGGGCTGCTGGAAAACTCAGAAATGGCAAAACATTTCATTCTGATCAAAACTAATACTAGTCAGAACCCAGAATTACTGTTCCATGGTAATTTCCAAAGTTTCCTTATTATTATAATTATTACTCTGAATCAGAAAAATAAATAAATAAACATTCCAGAACTTCTTCCAGAACAAAATTCTGATATTTCATAGAGAAAAAATAGAAAAGACAGCCAGCCTGCATTGTTTCCTGTAAAAGTTTTAATGGAATCAACACATTCCTATGGAACTGTTCTGTTAGAAAATTTTCAATCAGTTCTAGTTCCAATGTTTCAAAATGAAATATTTCATTTCAAAATGTCAATTCAAAATGAAAACAGTTCAGTTTCAAGTGACATTTTAACTGGGTTCTAGTGCCAGCAATACATTCGTTAATTGTGGGACCTTGAACAAGCCACATCCCCTTCCCGTGCCTCAGTTTCTCCATCTTGAAATGGAGACAATGACACCAGCTGAAATTTGTTGGGAAATGGAATTTCCATTCCATGCAAACTCTAGAAATGTCCTTTCATCCCTAATCACAAATAAACTTTAAAATTTACTGATTTTTTTTCTAAAATATTTCATTTCAGAATCATCAGAATTACCTTACTGAAAGAAAACATTTTTATAAGATTCAAATGTCTCTTGTTGCCTTTATCATTATATTACATTATGTTATACATCATAGTATAATGTATGCAATATACATAAATGATAATATAACATAAAATTCAAATGATAAATTTAAAATGAAACATTTTGACCAAATTGAAACAAATTGTTTTGCTAATTTCCCTTAAAAAAATCAATATGTTCCCAAGAAAAGTGTTTATTTCATTGAATTTGCAGTTTCCAACTGAACACAGTTCCACTGAAAAGTTTTCAAAAAGCTGTAATATTAATCTGCTTGGAAAAGTGCTTTCAGATCTGTGTGTATGTATGTTAAATCTATAACCCTTTCATTTAGAATTTTGCACCTGACACCAAAATGGGGGGATACGAGGAGGAGTTCCCTAGGGCTGCATTTGCTTTTTACAGTTATCTGACAATCATAGAAGGAGGTCACTAGAGCAAGGGCCTAAGTGAATTCCGTGGGATTTAGGGTGAAAAGTTTCAAAGGTGTGTAAGTGACATAAGAGCCTATGTCCTATTGAAAGTTGGTGGGACTCTTAAATCATTTAGGGACAGTTTTTTTAATCTATTTAGGTGCCCAGGGCCAAATTTTTAAAGATATTTAGGCACCTCGTGGGATTTTGAAAAACATCTAGTAGTGTCAAAATGAAGCATTTTGTTTCCTCCAAAAAAAATTTGTTTCAACTTTCAGGCATTTTGACAAATACCAAAGGATTCATAAAAAGGTAGAGGAGGAGCAGGTGTTCATAGTGGAGTTTCCTCCCTTATAAGCTTTAGCCCAGTTGTTAGGGAACTCTTCTACAATGTGGGAGACCACAGTACAAACGTTGTTTCCTCATCAGGCAGAGGGAGGAATTTTACTTGTGTCTCCCACAGCCTAGGTGAGCGTCCTAACCGCTGAGCTAAACTTTCAAGGGGCGTGGTGCCTTCTTTAGCCATTTTGTGAATTTAGTCCCCCTTTTCCTTGCTTTTCTCAAAATTCCTGAAATTCAAAACATTTGTGGGGGGTGGGAAGGGGAGGGTGAAAATAAAACAAAATGTTTTATTGTGTTTCAATTCTTTTTTTTCCTATTCGTCAATTTTTTTAAATGTAATTTCTCGTTTCATCTGAAATGATTTTTTATATTATTTTTCAAAATTGCCAATGAACTGAAAAATCCATTATT
>QXTE01001066.1:0-33429 GCA_003942145.1 Platysternon megacephalum
GGCGGCCTTTCTAGGTGCGCCAGGGGTCATGATACGGGTCATGGTTGTTTCCCGCGTGGTGGCAAGCTTGGTGGGGCCTGCACGTTGGACGAGGAGTTCCAGGACGCCCTGGTTGTCCAGGTGTGGCCCGATTGCTCGTTCCAGTGCTGGGTGGATGGTCAGCAGCAGACCGCGGATCCGGTTGCTGACCCTGGTGGCCTCGCCGCGCAGATCGTCATCGAACCCGACCAGCATTTCCAGGTTCGTCAGTGCTTCGTCGCCGGTGTCCACACGCCGCAACGCATGCGGCATGGTGCGGGCGGCTTCGGCAATGATGTACGCATCCCTAGCATCGGTTTTCGCTTGGCCGGGGTGCAGATCGGCGATTCTGCGCATGGCTAATCCGGGCAGGTATGCCACATCAATGCCATGTTCACGGGCAACAGCGATCGTTAACGCGCCGATCGAGGCGGGTTGGTCCACGATCACCAACACCCGCCCTTGTTTTGTGAGTTTGTCGAACACCTGCGCCAAACGCCCCTCGTCTTGGGGGAGTTCCTTGTCGTGGATCTTCACCCCCGCTGCGTTCACCGCGGTGGCGTGGTGGGTAGTTTTCCCGACGTCTACACCCAGCCACACGTTGTATCCGGCATCAGTCATGTTTACGCCTTTCCGAGGTTCCTTGGCTGGTCGCAGTTCAGGCGCAGGTAGCTGGCATCCACGTTACGATGAGACCTACCCACATCAGGGGTGGCCGTGTCCCTATCAGCAGTCGACCAGCGCCACTTGGTCTGGTGGCAACACCCCCCGGACCATCAATGACAGGGGCTAAGAGCCATGCCAGACCAAGCGACCAGCAAACCCATCATCCCACCGGCTTCAGGGCCACAAACAAGGTAACGGGGCTGGCTCACACGAGTCGGCTCATCCCCTTGCCGATGTGGCACAGGCGTAAACCGTCGACGACGGTTACCGTTGCCCTATACCCACCACTTCGAAGAGGTTCCCATGAATATCCCCCGCAGTAAGAAGGACTGAGCTGTGTTGACACCTGAAGCCGCTCGGGCGAGCAGACTGATCGGGGCAGCCGCGACGTCGGCAGGGTTCGACGTCGCGGCTCTACCGCCGCGCCTGCATCTCACCACTACGACCGGTGCCATTGATATCGACGTCCGCGACGATGGCTCGGCCGTGATCCGGTTCCCCTTCAACGAGAAGGAACGTTCGTGGTTGGGCTAGTCGTCGCGATCTTGGCGATCTGCGTCATCATCGCGTTCATCAAGATCATCACCAAACTCGCATTCAGCATCATCGAGCTTGTATTCAAAATCATCTGGGCGATCCTGAGCGGCCTGGGCAAGCTCATCATGTGGATCAGCCGGCAGATAGCACGACGCTGGGAACACTCAGCATCGATGCGCCGATGAAAACACCGCTTCCTGCGCGCACCAACAAAACGACGAACGAGAGAGACCTCCTTCCATGAGTACAGCTGACCCCTTCAATGATTCATGGGTGATCGATGCAGCCGGAGGCCGCGACGTCGTGTCCCGCCACGAAGCCGCCCACGCCGTCGTGGCCACCGTCATGGGATGGCACGTCGAGCAGGTGAGCCTCATCGACGGCCCACCCAGAACAATCATCCAGCCGCCCACCGGACAAGACAACGACGTCGAAATGTGGCAACGGCTCATCATCGCCTCGGCAGGCCGAGTCATCGACGTCGACGAGTTCGGCGAGGAGCACCCCTGGTCATACGACGATCTCGGACAGCTCTTGCAGCTGTCCGGACAACTCGACAAACTCCCCGGACATGTCCGGACACCTGTCTCGGACACCACAGCACTGTCCGGACACGTGTCCGGACACCTACCTACCTGTCCGGACATCCCCGGCGACAGCACCGCCGGCAGGGAAGCGATGGCCCAAGCGACTCGCTTAGTGAGACGTCACCGATGGGCTGTTGAGGAAGTCGGCGCGGACCTCTCCAGACAGAGCAGCCTGTCCGGACAGGCTGTCTCGGACATCGTGAACGGTGTCCGGACACGCGTCGATGTCACTGTCCGAAGTGTCACCACACGCATGCTGGTGTGGGGTGGGGTGGGTGCGCTCTACGGAGTGGCAGTGTACGTCGCGGCGCGAGCGGGGGTCTTGCCTGCGATGTTGCCATGGTGGGGGTGGGCATTGATTGTTGGTGTTTTAGGTCCGTTAGGGACCGTGATTCACGAGGGCGGGCATGTCGTTGCAGGGGTGTGGCGGGGGCATCGACTTGTCGAGGTCATCCAAACCCGTAATGGTGCAGGCGTCGATTTCGTGCCGGGGCGTAAGCGCTACTGCAGCTACCTAGATCAACTCTTGATCGCAGTCGCCGGACCATTGGCAGAGCTAGCATACGCAATGATTTTGGCGGTGGTTGCGCTCGCATCACCGGTGGCTTGGGCGATGCCGGTGGCGTTCGTTGCGTTACTGCATGTAGTGATCAGTATCGAGAACCTGCTGCCGATCGGCACCCGTCGCGACGGCGCGCACATCCGCCAATGCCTCACCCAGATCAAGGCAGGCAACGCCGACGGTGAATGGTTCCCCACGACGTTTCGTCAGCTAGCACGTCAAGGCAAGATCCGGGTGTCCGGACAGCCGAAAGACAAAGCGCGTGCTGTCTGAGACAGCCTCAAGATGTCCGGACACCTGGTCTGGGACGCTCCAGCGGCTCGCGGTATCGAGCGTGGCCATACTCCTGTTCACGGGCTGCCACCTCGATAGCAGCCAGGTCATTTCGGACATGTCCGGACACCAAGCCCCACCTGTCCGGACACCGACCGTGCCTGTCCGGACAGGTAAGGCTGCTGTCCGGACAGGCAGACAACCGGGCATGGACGTGTCCGGACAGGCCGTGAAAGTTGTCCGAGTCATCGATGGGGACACACTTGATGTCGCAGATGCGAGCAAGAAGTTCCGCGTCCGGCTACTGGGGATCGACGCCCCCGAAGTCGCAGCCGAAGCTGACCGGACAGACCCCGAGTGTGGCGGCAACGAGGCTACAGCGGCATTGAAACGACTCGTTGAGGGTGCGGAGATCTTCCTGGTGGCCGACACGCAAAGCCAACCTGTAGACCGCTATGGCCGGCGACTGGTTTACGCCGAGGTTGCTGGCGTCGACGTCGCCGCTCAGCTGATAGCGCAGGGAAGAGTGGGGGCATGGAAGCCGGTGTCAGCGGCTGTACCGGATCGATGGGATCTCTACCGGGTCGCAGAACGGAAGGCTCGAGAGGCCCGTGTGGGGAGCTGGGGAATCTGTGCGCAGTTGGGCAGGCCCCGCGGGTGATGTCCGCCGAATCGGCGGACCGATACCTGCGTCGTTGAGTGGGGGGTGTGCGGTGTCGCCCATCGTGGCAGCTTGGGGGCCCGACCCTTCAAGGGCGCCCTTCGGGCGTCGCCGGTGGCGAGTTCCCCCTTGACGGCCCACCCTCAAGCGGCCGCGGTGTGCTCATCACCGCCCCCAACGGGGGGCACCAACGAATCGGAGAACACCATGACCAAGACGACTATCGCCGTTTGCTCTGCCTGCGCCGTAGCGACGCTGCACGGGGACCTGAGCGCGGTCCCAGCGGGCGTCCCGGCTCCGTTGCCGGGCCTGTGGGAGCTGGCCCAGTACGCCCGCGTGCAGGACTTCGAGGCCTGCGAGAACTGCGGGGAGTCCTACCAGCACGCGATGCTGGCGGTAGCGGCCTGAGCACGCAGGAGAGCCCTCGCCGGTAGGCGGGGGCTTTGCTGTTTCGGGGCCTACGAGGGCATGAAGAAGTACGCCAGGACGAGCACAATTGCCGTCGCGGCGAGCATCCACCACTGGGTGGCCATCGCGTAGATTCCACGGGTCCATCGGAGCATCGACATCTCCTGTATCAGAAGAGGGTTGGGTGATCGAAACGGTGTACTTCGAGCAGTTCGGCCAGCGGTACGCCAGAGCGTAGACCGTCACGAAAGAACTTAGCCCTGGCTGCGGATCCGCGGGGATCTGCCAGGACGCTGTCCTCGCTCGCGCGTCGCCAGGACCAGTCCCAGGAGTTCTCATTCGCGGATGTGCGCTCTAGGTGATCTGGACGTTGGCACAAGGGGTTGTCGCATCGGTGGGCAATCACGGGGGAGCGAAGTAGGTCCTCGACGCCGTGCTCTACGGCCCACGCGAATCGCTGGGCCACGATCACGAAACCGGGTCGGATCCAGAATCGGCCGTGGCCGCGGGATGCTATGGCGCCTGTCCACCAGGTGCACGGGCTGACGTCGGGAGCGGAGATGCACTTGGACCGAAACCGCGACACCACCTTCGAGTTGGTCACGGCTTCGTGAAGCCAGCGCTGTCGGTCCTCGTCGGAGATCATCACATACCGTCGTCGGCGGTCGATTCTTGTTCGTCGCTCGAGGTGTCCACCGGTGCAGCTATCGAGCCAGAATCACTATCGACGGTCACGCCTTTGACTTTAGCGACTACTTCGGCTTTCCGTGCAGCCGAACCGGTGCGCCGAAGTCGCCGCGCTTCGGCGGCCTCAATCGAACACAGTGTGGCCACCATGTCCGCCGACTGTCCGAGATCATCCATAAGCTTCGCGACCGTCGTCGCTTGAGCGAGTTGCGCTAGGCGCATCCGCTCACGCGCGTCGCTGATGGCGGCGGTCTGGGTGTAGAACTCCACGGCCAGTGCCTCAATTTGCTTTTCGCGTTGCGCGCGGGTTTCGTCCAGCAAAGCCTTCGCTTCGCGTGCGCGACGGCGTGCCTCCACAGCAGCAGATGACTTCCTCATACGTCCTCCAAAATTCAGTATTCAAACAGGTACGTCTCCAATCTTACGTTCCAAATGAACTCCTTCCTACTACCCGCACAGAAACTAACACCACTCGCACCCCGTACTTCCCAACACTGAAATTCCACACACCTCTTGCACTTAGGCTGGGGTATACTGGGGGGTATGGTCGCGACTATCCACAAGCTCACTGCGGGGGACGGATACACGTATCTGACTTCGCAGGTGGCGGCGTTGGATAGTACGGAGCTTTCCCGGACGTCTCTGGCTGATTACTACAGTGAGAAGGGTGAACAGCCGGGGGTTTGGCATGGTGCTGGGCTTGAGGGTTTGGCGCTGGTGCGCGATGGGAACATGGTGACCGAAGAGCATATGCGGGCACTGTTTGGTGAGGGGCGAGATCCTGACGCGGACGCTATTGCTCAGCGTGTGATCGACGAAGGTGGTACCGCTCGGGAGGCCGTGAAGGCGTCGCAGTTGGGCCGTCCATTTCCGACGTACACCAACCGGGATAATGAGTTCTTGAAGGAGATTGAGGCGCGCTGCGCGGTGTGGCGTAGTGAGCAAGGCCTACGCGATAGCGCGGCAATACCGACCGATGTACGCGCCGCGATTCGTGGCGAAGTCGCCACTGAGCAGTTCACGACGACGTTCGGTCGGGCACCTTTGGACTCGCAAGAACTGTCGGGGTGGATCGCGAAATCGGGCCGCCCTGAGGGTGCTCAGCCGGTGGCCGGCTACGACATCACCTTTTCCCCGGTGAAGTCGGTTTCGACGTTGTGGGCGGTCGCTGATATGGACACTTCGCAGGTCGTGAAGCGGGCCCACGACGATGCTGTAAAGGAGGCCATGGGCTGGTTTGAGGACCAAGTTGCCTATACCCGCCGTGGTGCTGGTGGTATCCGCCAAACTGAGATTGTGGGCATTCTTGCGGCCCATTTCACGCACCGTGATACCCGTAGTGGTGACCCGGATTTGCACACGCACGTCGCGGTGTCGAACAAGGTTCAGGCGCGCGAGGATGGGGCGTGGCTCTCGCTTGATGGGGCTGCGGTTTACCGTGCGATGGTGTCGGTTTCCGAGAGGTATAACACCAACATTGAACGCCTATTGACCGAACGGTTAGGCGTGTCGTGGGTGGAGCGACTTACCGGCGAGGGTAAACGCTCGATCCGTGAAATTGAGGGTGTTTCCCCGGCGTTAAATGAGCATTATTCGTCACGTCGACAACAGATTGAGGCCCGCAAATCCGAGCTGGAAGCGAAGTTTTTGGCCGATCATGGGCGCCACCCAACACCCAAGGAAGCTATGGCTTTGGCCCAGCAAGCGAACCTTGAAACTCGGGCTGCTAAGCACGAGCCGCGCTCGTTGGAAGAGCAACGCGAAGCCTGGCAAGCGCAGGCGGTTGAGGTGCTGGGTAGTGAGCAGGAGATCTCTGCGATGGTGCGTAACGTGCAGCATCGGGGGATCGAGTTGTCCGATGCTGGGCTGGAACCGGAGCAGGCACGAGAGATCGTGGACCGCGTTCTAGCGACGGTTTCGGACCACCGTGCGACGTTCCGCGAAACGCATGTGCGTGCCGAGTTCGAGCGCGCCATTCGCGACGTCGCGCTGACGCCGCAAGCGTCCCATCGAGCCGTGGAAGAACTCATGGCCATGACCTTGGACGGTGGCCATTGTGAGGTCATCGCGATCCGGGAACGTGAACTCACCGTCGCGACGCCGGAGCCTTTGCTTCGTGTCGATGGCACCAGCCAGTACCGGCACAAGTTCTCCGAGATGTACACGACCGTCGACGTCGTCGCGGCCGAGAACCGGATCGTTGAAGCGGCCCAGCTGGTCGACGGTCGCGCCGTCGACGAACTAACCGTCGATCTCGCGTTACTCGAGTCGGCCGCCAACGGGATCGAGCTGAACCCCGGGCAGGCCACGATGGTGACCGAGCTGGCGACGTCGGGACGCAGGGTGCAGCTCGCGCTCGCCCCGGCCGGCACCGGTAAAACCACCGCGATGGCCGTGTTGGCGCGTGCGTGGCAGTCCGAGGGCGGCAATGTCGTCGGGTTCGCGCCGTCGGCGGCCGCCGCGGCCGAACTTGGCTCATCGATGGGCGTCGACGCCGACACCCTCGCCGCGCTGACGTACGCGCTTCGCGACGGGCGGCCGACAGCGAAGTTCGATGCGAGGATTGGCGCGAACACCCTTGTCATCATCGACGAGGCTGGAATGAGTTCGACCGCGGACCTCGACGTCGCGATCTCCTACTGCATGACCCGGGGTGCGTCGGTGCGCCTGGTGGGCGACGATCAGCAATTGGCCGCCGTGCAGGCCGGCGGTGTGCTGCGCGACATCGCTGCAGAGACCGGTGCGGTGAGCCTGCGCGAAGTCATGCGCTTCCACGACCCTGCAGAGTCGGCCGCGTCACTGGACCTACGCGACGGTAAATACCGTGCGATTGGGTTCTACCTCGATAACGGCCGCGTGCATACCGTGCCTGAAACCCAGTTGGCACCAGATGTTTTCGCCGCGTGGAAGAACGACGTCGACGCCGGCAAGACCTCGCTGATGCTCGCCGCGTCGTCAGAGCACGTGCGCGAGCTGAACCGTCTGGCCCAGGCCGCTCGTTGCGTCGGCGTCGACGCCGACCAGATGGGCGCCGGAGTGACCCTACGCGACGAACTAAGCGCGTTCGCCGGCGACGTCGTCGTGACCCGCCAAAACGACCGTCGCCTAGCGGTGACCGCAACCGATTTCGTGAAGAACGGTGACCGCTGGCACGTCGACCAAGTGAACGCCGACGGTTCGCTGCAGGTGACCCACTCCAAGCATGGCCGCACGACGGTGCTGCCGGCCGATTACGTCGCCGCGCACGTCGAGCTGGGCTACGCGTCGACGATCCACGGCGCGCAGGGCATGAGTGTGGACACCTGTCACACGGTCCTCGCCGGCGGCGAGACGCGCCAGCTCGCCTACGTGGCCATGAGCCGCGGCAAGCAAGAGAACCACGTCTACCTGGCCCCAGGTGGCGACGGGGATCCGCACCGCGAAATAGCACCGGATGTCATCGCACCGCGCACCGCCACGGAAATGCTCGAGCAGATCCTCGATACCGACGGTGCCCAGGTTTCTGGCCGCACCCAGCTCCGCGACGTCGACGACGCGGCAACCCAACTGCACCGCTACGCCGGCAGGTATGCCGATGCCCTCAACACGGCCGCGCTGGACCTGGTGGGCGCCGATGAACGGTCGCGGATCCGGGAGTACTGCGAGCAGCAGATGCCGGGCATCTCCCATGCTCAGGGCTGGGACGTACTTGAGGGCCGTATCGCGACGTGGGCTATCACCGATGGCCCCGCGATTGATGAGCGAATCCGCGCAGCTATGGAACGACGGGGATTCGAAGATGCTGACGATGTCGCCGCCGTCATGAACTACCGACTCGGAGCCCCCGATGCTGGTAGCCGGCCGTTGCCGTGGTTGGCGGCTACACCGATGTCGATCTCCCACCACGAAACGTGGGGGCCGTACCTCACCGAGCTGGAGCAAGCTACCCGCGCGAATGCTGCGCAGGTCGCCGAGCAAGCACGTATCGCGGTAGAGGACCCGCATTGGGCCCGCCATATCCGCCACGACCGCGACTTGGTGGCCGACGTCGCCGTATGGCGCACTGCCACTGGTGTGCGGGACGCCGTCGACGAAACGGTTGCTGGTCCTCGCATGACCAAGGACCAGAAGTCCTATGCAGAGTCGTTGGAGGTCCGCGCTGGCACCAGCGAGAAGCAACTTGGACCCTGGTCCGACGCGCTCGCTAAAACTGGCCCCGCTGCCAAGCAAGATCCCGACTATAAGGCCCTCGCAGAGGATCTAAGCCACGCGCAGACCCGTCCTGACCCCAAGACTCTCCCCACTCAAGACCTACCCGCAGAACGACCTGTATCGAGTCTGCGCTATCGACTGGCGGAGCAACTCGCGAAACAACAAAAGGAGACCGGCATGAAGGATCAGCATGAACCCGCAGCGCCACAGCGTTCAGGTGTTCAGGAAGCGATGGATGAGGCCCGACATCAGGCGCGGGCAGAGGCAGAGGCCCAACGCGAACGGGCACGCGCTGCCGAACGAGAACAAGAGCGGATCGAGAGAGAGAGCCGCAACTTCGATCGAGACCAGAGGGAATTAGGTCGCGAGCGTTAGAAGTGTGAGGGAGGGAAGACCAAGTCTTCCCTCCCTCTAGCGTTAGTTAGTGAACTTCTTCTTGCGGGTTGCATGCTCAGGAAGGCGAGCAATGGTTCTAGATAGATGGTCGTGCCAGGAAAGTGCGTCGAAGGCGCCAGATGCCTTCGGATTCGACACCTTTTTCCAAGCAATGTGAAGTGCGGTCAGCTCAGCAACAATCCCAGTGTTTTCTTGCCAGCGGTACAGCTCATTGCCAAGGTAATAGGTCTCATCGAGCCAGCCCACAAAGTCAACCAGGTCATCCTCAGATAACATCCATTGGCCTCGGGCTATATGAGACTCGATGTTCTTGGTCGCAACGTCAAGCTCATCGACGCGGCCAATGAGCGTTCCCAGCGTTGTACCGACGTCAGTGAGGGAAGTTTCCAATTGCCCAAGTTGATTACCCACGTCGCTGACGAAGGAGTCGAGAGGGTCAACCTCTACGTCCCCAGCTTCGTCGAACACTGAGTCGGCTGAATCGTTGGTAAGGACTTCGCCTGTTTTAGGGTCAATCATTGAGCAAGCACCTTCCTTTCACGACGTCGCGGGCGAACTGCATATCGGGCGTTAAATCTTGCGGCAACGTCCGGGGCAACACGATCCTTAAGCTCATCATCCTCCCACCATCCTGGGAGGCGAAGTTTCATCGCTGGGAACGAACCCGAAACGACAATCGCGGAATCCTTAGGAGTCGTGCGAAGTGTCTCCTGGGTGGCCACGGCCATTTCCGAAGTGCTGACGGTCGTCGACGTCTGCCCATTCTGGTGGGAAACACTGGTTCGGCGCAGTTCGTCAGTTCCTACTTTTGCTGATAGGCCCTCAAGCGTGCGCCGGTCCTTGATGCCCGGCATGTAGACATGAGCCCAGTGATTCTCAAGAACGGTCCGGGCCTTCGGGGCGCCGTATAAGGTCTCAAGTTGCCCTTCATCCTGCCAAACACTGATGACCAGGAGACCTTCGCCGGCGGACTTCGATGCCACCTTGTCTAGGCGGCGCAAGGGCGCCATATTTGCAGCCTCGTCGAGCACCAATAGCATCGGGGGATCGATCGCATCCCCGAGACGTCTCATCGACTCCTTTTCGACGGCCGCCACGATGGCGTTGACCAGAGTCTCGAAGATCGCAGAGAAGATCTCAACGTCCGCACTGGGCGAAACAATATACAGAGTGTCTGATGAGCCTGAGAGTAAGTCGTCGATATCGAGTACGGGTCCGTCCCCATGCACCGTGTCGACTGCAGCTGCAATATCCGGGTGAGACCAAGGCTCAAGGATCATTGCGGCAGTTCCCCAAACAGAAGATTTGGTCTTCGCATGGAGCGAGCAGTGTCCATCCCACGTGTCGGCCGCCTCACTGGCGCCAGGAATTCCTTGCTCAACGAGCTCCTGAAGAACGACGCTGACATCCTTCTCAAGTTGCCTGGCGGCCCACCGAGTTACAGCTGGCATCGATTGATTGGTCAGAGCTGCAGCGAACAGCATCGGGGCCAAACAACGGCGACCTGCTGATTCCCAGTATCCCTGCGCCTCAGTGGATACCCCGTCAACCTTGCTGCAATCTTCCAACAAGCGGGCAGCCTTCAAGGCAGCACCCCAAGAATCAACCTTCGCTAGCGGTGACCAGCGGCACCCACCAACCCCTAGTGAGTTCGTGGGGTCAAAAATGCGGACGTTGCCGCATTGCTCCCGCCAATGCACCGTAAGGATATAGACGTCAGCTTTGACAACGGTGCAGACGGAAGGTCCTCTGTGGCGAAGGATCGCGGGAACGACGATACGGGGTGTCTTTCCCGCACCCGTTGGGGCCATCACCAGAATGGAACGGTACGGTTCGGCATAAACGCGGTGGCGTCCCATCATCCCTAGCTGAAGTCGGCGGTTGTCGAATTCGATATCGAGAAGATCCACGATCTTTGTAGCCCGTGCCCAACGCTGAGAACGCTCGCGCTGTCTGTTGATGTCGTTACCTTTACGTGGCACGAGCACTCCGTAAACGACGGCGCCGACAACGATCAAGATGAAGATGAGCACCAGGAGCGGCCAAAACCGATCAAGCAAAACAAACATTTGGAACCTCCAGTGGGGGATTAGGTAGCGGTGTTTGCGAAGGGTGCTGAACTGCTTCGGCGCATAGCTTCATCGGTTTCGCCAACATAGCGACCAAACTCCGTGCTAGCTGTAGCCATGAAGGTTGGTGGAAGCTTCCCTCGTCTTACAAGGCAAGTACCTTTATCGAGAATCATGAGTTCCTCAAAGACTTCCTGCGGGAGGTTGAACATTTCGATGGCGGCCAATGCGTCTTCCGCGTTCGTCTGTCGGTATATGTGAGAGATTTCACACTCCTTGACCAGGCTCCATAACTGGCTCTCACGGTCGATATCGGCCAGGTGGTGAATCACGGTGGCCATCGTTAAGCCGATTCCGCGGCCACGCTTCGCGAGGGAACGCATCAGAGAGCCCACCGACTCAATCAGCCCACCGATTGCGTAGGCCTCCTCATTGAGCAAGGTCTTCGGCTCGGGATAGCGTGCCCACACAGCGGACAGGTATGCGGTCATGATGGTCATCATTAGCCCTAACGCCACCGATCCCTCGGCCAACGATGAGGTGTCAATGACAAGAAGTTTGCTGGTCAGATCAAGCGGAACCCTCTCGCCCGCCTCATTGATCGTGGTCGATTCGCCGTCGATAAGACCCGAAAGATCACCAGTTGTGTACCGCTCGAGGGCTAGTGCGACAGGCAATCCCCATCGCACTAGCTGCCGTTGGTCTACGATTCCCAGTTCATCTAAGACCTTCGTTCCCTCATCGTTTATAGGACCGGGGATGGAATCTTCAGCGGGCACATAGAGGGCGTGGATGACGTCGCGAATCGTAGCGATCCGCCCTTCATTCTGCGCAGTAGCCACGGCAGTCTGGTGAGCCTTCCGTAAGGCGTAGCGGGGCGCAGAGTCGGCAGTATCGATGAGTGGCGCGCCGGTGGCGGTTTCTGCAACAACAATGAGGAGTTCATCTTGACCTACAAGGCTGTCTGTCCCCTTCGCGACAAGTGCGGGGTCTAGAACGTTGATGATGGTGCCCCTTGAAGTGTCGCGATCGAGTGCGATCACCTGACCGTTACATACTCGCGTGAGACGACGGTATTCACCTTCCTCATTGACTCCGTCACGCGATTGGCGCTTGCGGTCGAAAGCTGCGGCACGATGACCTTGAGCGATCTCGGCCGTCAGAAGGCTCTTTGAGTCGTATGACTTGCCGGTACCAACATCGCCCAGAATGCAGATGTTCGGTGAGGTGATGATGCCAGCCGAGTAGAGCCCATGGGTTGAATAAGCAATTGGTTGACGGGTCAACAGGTCGATACCACGTACCGGTCCGTCAATGCGGGGATCGGTAGGCAAAATGGCGGGTGAAAGGGTTTCGCTTTGGCGAGATGAGGAGAAGAGCCCTTCTTCATAGATGTTGTCCCAGCGGAGCCAACGTAGGAGCGCGCGGGTGCGCGATCGATCCCTAGTCTTGGAATTGCTCATCGGTTGATACCTCGCATCAGAGGAAGTGAGTTCAAAGTTGCTTGGGCCTGGGCTCTATCGATCCAGACGAGGTCGCGTAACTGCATGTTGGCCTGGCAGTCCTCAATGGCCTGGCGGGCTTCGAGTAGCCCGCGGGGGCTTGCCGCAGAGACCATCACCCATGTGCCTACACGCACACCAGCAGCGCTACTGCTGGTCAGGTCGCTGAGAACCAGCTGCCCGGATTGAACGCGCTTATCCTGAGATCCGTCGTCAACGGTGCCTTTCCTCGCTGTGCGGCGGCTGGATGCTGTTGATTGGGCAATTTCCGTGCGGGCGATTGTATTCGCGACGCTCTTGGGGAGGATCACATACTGTGTACGGACCATCCGGATGGCTGCTTGTGCTTGGACCGTAAGTGGTTCTAGGAAACGAGTGCCCACAGTTCCCTCGGGCCACCCGGCGACGGGAATGCGAGCGACGGAGTGATACCAAACGACGCCTCGAGGCGATTTTGTGGCCAGGGCTCTTCCGCCCATAGCCGGCTTGAATCTTGGCAAAGCGTCACGGAGGCGCTCTAGTCCCTCGTCATCCTTGATGTAATGGTCTGGGGTTAAGATGTGGCGCCAAAGCGCGTATGTCCTAGCTGGGGTTAGCCCTTCAAGGACGCGCCATCCTGCATGGTGTGCAGCGGAAGCGACCTCGCCGGCGACGTTGAACGCTAACTCGCCAATCGATTCCCGTGAAATAGCAGTTCCGTACTGGTTCGCACGAGCTTCTAGGCGGGCCATCGACATCCTGACACTGACGTAAGTGTGAGCCTCCTCGGCGTCGGTTCGAACGACGTCAACCAATTGATGGAGCGCCTCTTCGACGCGGCTATTGGGGATTGGCTGCTTCTCGACCCACGCAGCGTACGGAGCAGGGTTCGCGGGAAGTACCCGTGTTGCTATGTCGACTTGGCCGACGATGCCGCCACGAGCTAGGCCTTCGATGAACTTTGACACGTTCAGTGAGGCGATGTTCCGTTGCCTGGTGAAGGCGATTCCTGAGCCAGATCCCTCAATGGCAAGGGTGGCTATCAAGTCGTCACCGTCTCGGAGGACCGCTAATTCTGGTCCACCTGGTGTGGCGGCGACGCTCCATACCTTTGGGGCATCGCCAAAGGCCAAAGGCCAATCCTCAGAATCGGGGTCATACTCATCCCACCCAAAGCGACGGGCCAGGGCCCATCGAATTGACGACCCCAGATACACGGGCCATGGTTCGGCCTTACTGCTGCAAACCCTGACGGTGACCGAGGCCGTCACAACAATTGCAAGGACAATTCCGAGGACGATGAAAGACTGGGTAATCACTAACGCGACCGCAGAGAAGATCCCGAACCCCACGGCCAGCGCCAACCATTTGAGGTTCTTCATAGAGAACCACGAACGTCCTGTTGCACCGCCACCTAAGGCGAATGTGCGAGTCTGAATATCTTGACTCATACGTCACCGTCCTTCGGACGGGCAATCTGCGCTGCAGCCGATGTCTTTGGTGATGTGGAGCCGCTCAGGCGTTGTGTTAGCCACTCAGGGCTTCCACGCTCCGGGGTGACATCTCCCTGCTGTGGGGGCTGGGAAAGAGCCTGTTGGGAGGTCTGTACACCGGTGTCTACGACCTTCTTTGTGCCTTCAATTACAGCTTGAGCGGCAAGGGCGACTCCACCGGTGGCCACACCTGCACCAGCAGAGGCACCGACCTTGGCTGCAGTTGCGGCACCTGTGGCAGTTCCGCTCAGTGCGCCAGCGGTTGACCCGCTCGCCACCGACGGCATAGACGAACTTGTCGCCATGGCTTGACGGCCAGCTGCTGATGTAGCTTTTGATGAAGTCCCCGAAGAACCCAGTGCGGTCTTCAAGTTCGTACTCGAGTTGATCGAAGATGGCTGGTTCGAGGTCGATGGCGAAGCGATCTGCGTTGCCTTAGGTTGCGAGTCGCTAACTGATGTGTTGGCAACTTGCATGCTGCGGTTCCTTTGTTGGATCCCCGAACGGATCATAGAACGAGCGTTGCTCACCACTGATGAACCGGCCTGGCTACCAGCGGCAGCACCACTTGACAAGAATCCGCCGCTGCCTTGGGCGATGATGAACGGCAAAATGAAGCTAATTGTTGAGCTGATTGCAAAGGCCAGGAATCCGGCTGCGATCAATGTGAAGAGCGACATCGTGAGACCTTCTTCACCGATCTTGGCGGCCGGAACTGCGGTGGCAATCCAGAAGACGAGCCAGATGATGACAGGAGTGCACGCGAGTCCAATCATGCTGGTAGCAAGTCCTCCAGCGAGTCGCCGCTGAGCAGGATGCAGAGATAGAGCCGCTACGGCGGGCCCTAGACACAGCAGAAGTGCGATAGCGACCTTTGCCAACGCCAGCATCCAGGCAAGTGCGACCAAAAAGATCGCGACAACGAGCATGAGCAGAATGAAGAGGGCGTTGCCGCCGCCGAGCGCTGAAAGAGCAACGTGGTAGGGCTCGTCTACTAAACCTTTGTTGAAAGCAGATATGAGAGCGGGGAGACCCTTGCCCATAGCTTGCGAGTGGAAGTAATCACCGAGGCTGTCGCCCATCATGATAAGCATGGCTGTGGCCATCGGGAGAGAAGCCATCAGCGGCATGTAGAGCACCGCCCCACGTCCCGTTGTCCGTAGAATCTCGTAACCGGTCGGCGCATCCGGAGCCCCTGCCAAAGCACCGATATTCAGCATCAAAACGACGAGCATGATAACGATGCCAATTCCCCACATCGCCGCGTAAGGTCCAGTGACACCAGAGATCGAAGTTGTTTGGGGCTTGATTGCTGCTTCGAACATCTTTCCTGCGCCATACGCGCTACGACCCGCATCGACTCCCCATTCCTCAACCACGGACGTGGGCTTTGAGTCAGGCCAAAGCTCCGGCTTCGGCGGGGCTGTCGTATCTGCTGTTGGTGCCATAGTGGGCTGAGGAGCAGATGTCGGAACCGGATTGTTGCCGCTACTGCCGAAACGGTCCTTCCACCATTGCACGCACTCTTCGGGTAATCCAGGAGGCGGTTCGGGGGTGGGATTCGAGATGATTGCGAGATAGCTGGCGCAGTCCGTGCGCGGCTGGGCGTCGGCTGAATACGCGTCCGGGGCCAGCGCGAGGTAGCCCAGGAACGCGACGACTAAGCCAAGCAGAAAGCGGCGGATCATCGCGTTTTTACCGTCCCTGCCAACGCCTCTTGCGCCGCATCCGCTGGTAATAGCCAACCTTCGCCCAGGAGCTTAGCTCGCGCGTCGAACGATTGATTGGCGTACGTAGGATCAACGGGTTGCGGTGCCCTTAGGTCCGTGGTTGAAATCTGTACCTTCCAGTCCCCATCTCGCCAGTGCAAGACTAAAAGACGTGACAACCAGCGAACCTTGACGTTGCGGACATCGTTTGGTTCGGCAGCAGGGACGCTTCCGTGCAGGTGCGGCATCCAGGTGCGGACCACGACGTACTCCGGAGTGTTATTTACATCCGTTTGATCTACGAGCTTGTATGCGCCGTACTTAGGGTAAGCAACGGCAAAGGGCATGGCATCTTTTGCTGGTTTACCGCTGGCGTCGAGAAACTCTCCTTCGTCAGAGATCTTTCGATTCGTCGACGTCGCGACGACATTCGGTAACAGGCCGTCGAGGCGGCAACCTCCGCATAGGTAGTCAAGTAGCGGGTCACGGGTGCTCTTCTTAAGCATGACCGGGTTCGTTGAGGCTGCCGTGTAGTTCATTGCAGCCGAGATTGCGCCATCAGTGGTGTTAGGGAACTTGATCGCGACCCCTGAACGGGCATCCTTGTTCTGGCCCGAAACGAGGGCTGTGCCCTTAGCGCCAGATCCCGGCGTAGAACCGGCTACTTGGCGTCCGGACGGCTGGCCTTCGTTAGAAGAAGGACCTGCCGACCGGCCTCGATTGAAGGCCAGCACCATCAAGATGATGAGACCGATGAGGGCCACTCCTAAGACGATGTATAGAAGCCGATTCTTCCGTCGGGGCTTCTTCTGTGCGGGGGTAGAGATCTCGAAGGGATCATCGATACGGACTGGCATGGGGGAATGCTCCTATTTAACGGGGGAGGTGAGGACGATCCAGAGGAGCGGCAGTGACACGAGGAGGACCACGCCCACAGCGGGAAGAATGATCGATTGGGCTCGGTTTTCGAGTTCTTCGCCCTGGTAATGCTTATGCGCAACGACGGCGCGAGTGATACCAGTGATGAGCTTGACTGCCGCCCAGACGAAGCAAAAGGCCCAAACAAATGCGACGACGACGCCAGACCAGTGGCCGAAAAGTTCCGAGAAGGGGCCGAAGCTGGGCTTCAGGTTTTTGAAGGGCTCGAGAGGGTCAAATCCCGTGCCGGCAGGGGGCGCGCCTGTGGGGGGTGTTTTCTCGTCGGCGGGAAGGAAGGGGGGAAAGAATAGGGGAATCATCGGAAAATCTCCTGGTGGTTAGTGGATTGAAGGGTTGAGGAAGTCGTTGACGTTGGCGGCGAGCTTCATGTAAGCCGCTTGGGTTGAGGGAGCTAGTCGGTCCCACCGGATGACGTTGCCTTCGCTGATGTGAGGATCTGTGGGGATCTCGACGATCGGGAATGCTTCGAAGAGCCGGTAGGCCTCGGCCTTCACGTCGGGGCGCAGCTCCGCGGGGCCGTTCGTCCCAACGATGATTACACGATCACCCAAAGCCGGAAAATGCTCCATAACGGTCTGCAGTAGCGCCACCGCGCCAGTGACGTTGTCCTTCGTCCACTTACAGGGGATCACTAGGACATCAGCTTTGAGGGCGGCGGCTTTCCAGTTCTCTGCTGACTCGTTGTTACCGGAGTCAATCACCGCTATATCGAAGTTGCGGATCAAGATGTTATGGACCGTGTTGAAATCCGCCGCACTCACCTGGCGCCCTGCTTGGCGGCCCGATGTCAGGACCCAGTTTTGACCCGACGCCTGGTGGTTCAGGAATGACGCCAAGGTCGCCCACTGGTTGTCCGCCTGGAGAAGTCGGGAAGAGCAAGCCAGGAGATCCAAGACGTTGCGTTCGTGGGTAATGTCAGCACGATCCGCGAGAGTGCCTCGGGTCTCGTTATTGTCCATGGTTACGACGCCTCCACCGCGGGCGCTACCAAGTGCGCCGGAAAGCCCCTGCGCTGTCGGGGTCTTTCCGCCTCCGCCCTTGGGTTGGGCGACCAAAATGGTCAAGGGTGAGGGATGGCGGTAGCGAGCACGATGAGTCCATACGGCTAGGAGTTTCTCGGCTTCGGTCGGCCCTAAATTCAACAAGCGCCGCAAAGGCGAAGACGTCTTGAGCTCGTGAGAGGTGGAGAGCTGCTGCGCGATCTTCTCGACATCGAGAGGCTCGCGGCGACTATGGGAGGGCGGCAGGGGTTGCATGCGTGGGCCAGGGAGGGTTGGAGGGCCGGGCAAGGGGGCGTCTCCTTCGGGGGCGAAGTTTTCGACGCCGCGCTGGAGGGTTGCAAAATCAAGGCGGTTCTCTGTCATGTCTTCAACTTATCACATTATGGCGTGAGGTGTAAGCTATATATATCCAAAGTTCGTTCAGATGTATCTAACGCGCTACAACATGCTTAATGGGGATCCCGATGACTGCTAGAGTTCGACTTACTATGACCGACATGCCTGAAACACCACTCAATATCGCCGACTCGTCGAGCTGGCCTGCTTTCCTCACCGTTGACGAAGTCGCACAGATCTTGCGGATACACCCAGTAACGGTGCGTAACTATGTCCGTGATGGCTCGCTGGCGACGGTGCCATTCATGCCCCGTGAGCAGCGCATCCCTAAGCAAGCTCTGCTGGACATGATGAAGGGACTGTCATGTACCGACGAATAGCTATGACCTGCGCCGTCGTCGCACTAGCTGGCTGTGCGACAGAGCACAATTCAGCACCCCTCCCCTCTTCGGAGCGAAGTGCAGCGGCAAGTGCAATGCCCTCGGTCACGTCGTCGTTGGCCCCCGCTTCCGCAGAGATTCGGGTCGAATCGCCGGCGCCAACAAATGCGGCAACACCGACCCCGTCGACCCCTATAGACTCATCTCCTAACCCAGATGACAGCCTGGAGCAGGAATGGTTGCGGGCGTACCTATCCCGCTCGCCACGCGCTAATACCCAGTGGGAGGCTGCTCTCCCACAAGGCAGTACGTCACCTGCGCTGCTGGCGAAACTTCGCCAGAAAGGCCCTGACTATGTGGGGTTAAGAGCCTTGCGGTCATGGCAAGTTGCGAGCCTCCTAAAGGTCACAGTTCCCAACCAGCCCGTCAATACACGCACCAGGCGTACCTCGTCCTGGCTCGCGAAAGTGACCGACGGTACGAAAACACTAGAAAAGGGATTCATCGTTTACACCTACAACCAAGGTGGCCGGTGGATCATCTCCGATATCGAAGTCCCTTACTCGAGTGAAGGCTGAGACCCTCATGGCAATGCTGAAAGTCGGAATCGCGGCCGCGACATTAGTAGCGGCTGGCGTAACTGCTATGGGCGGCATCGTTGTTTTAGGCAGTCGTCAAACGTGCACATCCCCCCAAATCGCACCTGTCGCGACGTCGAGCAGTGGTCAGTTTGACGCCGAGCAGCTGGCTAACACGCGGGACATCATCGAAGCGGTGAAACAACTCGGGATGCCGCAATCAGCTATTCACGTAGCTATCACCGCTGCTGTTGGAGAGTCCGACCTCATCAACGTCAATTACGGGGACCAGGCTGGCCCGGATAGTCGGGGCCTGTTTCAGCAGCGTCCGTCCATGGGCTGGGGCACCGTGGACCAAGTCATGAATCCTCTTCACGCGGCTAAGAGCTTTCTAGCTGGGCCCAAGCACGATAAATCCGCAGGATTAGCGGCGGTCGCCAATTGGGAAGCGCTTCCGGTCACTACAGCCATTCACCGCGTTCAGCGCAACGCAGACCCCCAGCACTACGCACGCTTTGAACAAAGGGCTCGCGAAGTTCAATCCGCCCTGGGGCAAACGGTTCCACCAGCAGATCCTTGCAAACGCTCCGCCCCTGGCGATGGATCAAACTTTTCCATGCCCCCCTTGGGTACAGGGCCGTGCCCACTAGATCCACCTGATGCTCGAGTCACATGTGAGCAGGCATTCGCGTTCGGCGCAGCCGAAATCCAGAAACAAGATCCGAAGTGGCACTGGATGTGCCTTGAGTTTGTCAGCACGGCCTATGGCCGAGCCTTTCCTCAGGAAACGGCCTACTTAGCGGCGCTGGACGTCAAGAAGGCTGGTCTCATGAACCCCAGCCGCACAGGAATACCCCGCGGTGCAGTCATGTGGTGGGATGGCCACAATATTTTGAACCCCGCAGGCCATGTCGCGATCTATCTTGGTAACGACCTGATCCTGTCGACCGACGCAGGTGGAAAGCTTGTCGGTATCGTCAAATGGCAAGAGATCAATGACTTCGGCCAAGTATTCATGGGCTGGAGCCCGCCGTATTACCAGAGTCGAGCATGAGGGGTGTGAACTATGGACGAGAGAAATCTGTGGCAAATGATGCACGGTGGAGACCCTGCTGCCAATCTTGTCTGTGCTCACGCAGCTCGCTACGCGGTAGGGAGTTATAAGCCTTTTCAGGTAAAGCGAAGCTATGGCCGAACGTGGATAGTTGAGAACTGGCAGATTTCACCGGATGGAACTGTAGGCCTCACAACTATCACTGTAGGGAATCGCCAGATAGACCTTGGGGGGCAACAGATTCTCACAGGGGCAATCTCTGATCTATTCCGGTGCCAGGGCGTACTCATCGGAGCTTTTGAGCGGCTCAAAGCACTGGGATGGACTCAACGCCGCGAAGAGAAGCAACTTCAACGCGCAGTTAGTGACGCTCTGTCCCTCTACCCCAGCCTGCTGATCGATTGCAGTAACGGGACGCTGTGGGATACCACGCTAAGGGAGTTCATCCTCACGAGTGAGACCCTATTCGCGAAGGTTCCCCTCGACCGGCGCCAGTCAAAACGACTTGAGCGTCTAGCGAATATTCGAGCGACGCTGAACTGAGCAGGCAGCGGTTACGAGTAAGTGACTAGTAAGTCGCCAGCATCGTACTAATACTGCTTCATTTATTGCGTGTCGGCTACCAGCCGCTTTGAAGTGCCGCTACTCTCGTGGGTATGGCAAAGCGACGACCTGGAGCAGGACGCCCCTCGAAGGGGGAGCGTGTTGTTGTCTCCGTGCGTGCCGCAGTACCAGTCCGTGAAGCCGCAGTTGAGCGAGCGGCAGGCGAGGGTTACGAAAGCCTCTCGGACTATGTGGCTGCACTGCTAGCTCGGGATCTTGGGATGGTGGACCTCGCTCCGCGCCCCAGGAGGGGCCAGGCACAGGAAGAATTACCTATGACTGGGTAAATGACGAAGCCGCCGCTTGCAGCGGCGGCTTCAAAATCAGTCTGGATTGAGCGGCTAACTTAATCCGACCTACGTATCTAGTTCAAAGGCTTTGACGGGCCCCAGTGAACTTCATCCCAGAAAGGAGATGTGTGAACCACCTCGAAAGGAGGTCTGTGTTGTTGTGTCTACGATAACACGACCTACGCCGTCGACCACGTTTCTGACCCAAAGTCAGGCGTGGGACGTGTCGCGCCAAATTTCACCGCGTGAGTGTGTTCGCTCGGCCGGGATCGATGCTTCTACTGGCCTGACAGTGAATAGTTACCCTAGTGAGCATCACCTTGCCGACGAGAGGCCGGGGGTTCCGTGGGCAGTGTATTTAACCGATGCTCAGCGTAATTTTCACTTGTTGGGTTTCGACTTCGACGCCCACGGCGGCACGACGTCAACGGCGGCCCAAGCGGATTGCGCGCAGCTCGCAGGACTGTTGGACCGGCTGAATATCGGGTATTTGGTGTGTGAGTCGGGCCCTTCGGGTGGCCGGCACGTGTGGGTCGCGCTTGCGGAGACGATCAATGCTGGCGACGTCTCCGAGATCTGTACCCTCGCGGCCCATTTGTGGCCCACCCTCGACGTCACACCCATGCGGAACCCGGCGACGGGCTGTCTCCGTGCGCCTGGCGCTCCACACCGCGACGGCGGGGTCTCCACACCAGTCGCCGGCGACGTCGACGCGCTCACTAACCCCCGCACCACAACCACCCAGATCGCGCAGCTCACCGAAGCCCTCGCTCACCAGGTCACGACAACCACCCCCCCGGTCCACATCGAGGGCGTGGCCACCGTCACCCAGCTCGTAAACCGCGACACGACCGGGCACCCCCACATCCCCGGCACACGCCGCACACTGCCGGCGAAATCCGCGGCCGCCGTAGCCACACCCGTCGACGTCGACGTTGACGCCTCCCGCATCTTATGGATCGTGCTGATCGGCGCCGCGGCCGCGCACTGGACCTACACCGACGTCGCCGCGCTCGTCGACCAGCCAGGCCTGGAACACGTCCGCACCAAACCCGCCGGCCCACGCCGTGTCCCACGCCCCAAGCAAGGCCCAGACTCCCCCGCAGCGCTGTTGGCCCGTCACTGGGCCCGCGCCGTGCGTCACGTCGCCAGCACCGACCGCCAGATCGGCGAGGACCCCACCTTCGACGCCCGCGCCCACCACATCGCTTCGATGATCGCCGCCATCCAAACCAAAGCGAACGCCTCCACCGGCCGCTGGCACACCCGCGGAGGCCCCGCAGACCGCAGAGTCCTCGACGTCCTCTGCCTGTTCGCGCTCCAAGCCATGACCCTCGACGACATCGAAGCCGACATCCGACGCATCGGACTCACCGCCGGCATCGGCCGCGACACCGCCCGCCTCGCCCTCGGCCGCCTCACCGAAGACGGCTGGATCAGCCGCGTCGAAGCAGGGTCTGGACCCCACGCAGACCGCTGGCGAATACACCCCCCCGCCCCCCCTTCCACACCCCCAACCCCTAATCAGTCACAAGCGGTAACGCGCCGCGGGGTCGGACCTGCCCTCCGCACCTCCACCACCACTCAACTCGCCACCCGTCTAGAGCTGGCTGGCCACGACGTGTTCACGCACGGTCAACCCGGCCTGGGCCACCTCACCGGCAACGTTTTCGCCGGTACCAACTTCCAAGCGAAGACAGCCCCCGAGATCGCCCGTACCGCAGGGGTACCCGTACACACCGCGGCCGAGCACCTCCATCGCCTCACCGTCGAGGGCCTGGTCCACTTCGACGGCTACCGCTATCGCCGCGACAGCGTCGACGTCCGTGACCTGGTGGCCGGGGAAAAGGGCATCGACGGCACCCTGGTCGACCGGGCCAAGCGCTACGCGGCCGAACGAGAGGTGTGGGCACAGTGGCAAGCCGAACTAGCGTGGATGCGGGCACCTAGGCGCGCCAAGCAGAAACAATCCGCCAGCGATCCTGGCGAGGCCCAGGAAATGCTCATCGACATCGGCCCACGACGTCGTACCCCGTACCCTAGGACCCCCGAAGGACGGCCCGACCACCGCCAAGCCATGGCCGAAGCACTCGACCCCACAGCACGCAGGAACCGCGCGAATCGTGCCCCAAAACGCAGTGGAGCCGTCGACGAACCAGCCGGCGCTACCGACGACGTCGACGCCCTTATCAAGCAAGAGTTAGGCGGCGTCCTTATCAACCGCATCGCCTAGCCCAACACAGCATTCGTCGTCAACGCGAGGACAAATTCGGATCCCGAACGTAACGATATTGAAACGCCTCCATGTCCGGGTACTCCGACAATCGGATACTGAATTATGTCTGCACCCCTCTTGCCCCTGCTCATCGGCGGGCTCCTCAGCGCTTTCATCGCAATCTTGTGTAACCACATCAAGCTGCCTGCGCGTACTAGCTACACGCTTGTTGGCTTCGGCATCGTCATCACGGTATTCCTGGCGGCTTTGTTGACTACGCAGCAGAGCAGTCAGCCGCCCGCGCCTACTCCGGTGCCTTCCACTTCGGCGCCCTCCGCTTCGTCAACCTCGACTATGACTGCCGAAGAATCTATGCAGGACGAGCGCGAGAAAACCGAAAGACTCAAGGAAGCGATGCGAAAGCAGGAGCTCGCAGCGGCTAGTGCTCAACCCCAGGCATCGTTCGTAAAAGACTTACCTACTGTGAATTCGGTCGAGAAGTCAGCCGACCTCGGGTGGGGAAGCACTCAGATCAAAGGCATGGGCAAGATGGATGCCAGTCTGATCTATTCCTGCCACTTGTTTTGTAACGACAGTTCGCCGGAGTCACGCACCGTTGTTCTTGGTGGCCAGTACAAACGGTTCGAAGCCACTTTCGGGCCTCCGGAGACCAGCCCCCAAGGCGTCACGTACAAACTTGAAGTCCTTCTCGATAGCCGCATCGCAGGTACGTTCACAGCAGATGCGCTCAACCCCGCCAGCATTGCACTTGATGTGACCGGTAAATCTCAGATCCAGTTCATCTTCTACAGCGCCCACAAGGACGTCCACCCCATGATGCAAGGAGCCAATGCGGCAGCGGGGAAGACCAGCGCTCTTCCAGATGTAGCTCTAGCCACACCCAGGGTATTTCCCAACTAGGCCCCACAACGACGGGAGCCGCTGTTGGACTTCCATAGATACCCTGTCGGCCGCCGAAACGGCCACGTCAGCAGCCCCAAGTTGTCTGAGCGCCACGTACGGGACGCCTGGAACGCAGAACTCGCGTATGATGATGAGGTCCTCCAAACGCGACAAGAAACAAGTAAGAGACTCCGGCGAGGCCCATGCCCTTCTCATCGAGGTAGGCCCCCGGCGACGTATTCCCTACCCACGTACCGCCGACGGGCCGTCCTGACCACCGCCAAGCCATGGCCGAAGCACTCGACCCCACAGCACGCAGGAACCGCGCTAAACGTGCACCCAAACCCTATGGAACCGTCGACGAGCACCGGCGGCGCTACCGACGACGTCGACGCGGTGATCGAGCAAGAACTAGGCGGCGTCCTCATCATCGACGTCGAAGCGAGCGTGGCATGAGGACACCAGACTAAGCGTTGGATTCCTTCTCGGACTGTTTCTCGAGGTCGTCCGCATACTTGCGCACGGCATTCCAGTAGTCCTTGCGTTCCTGCACGAACTGCTGCACCGTCGCCTCATCGACAGCCCACGCAATAGCATCAAACTGGATCGTCTCAAGATCTTCCCGGGCCAAAAACGCAGGCAAATCGATCACGGTCGCCCACCGCGTCGACGTCAACGACTCCCAGGCTTGGCGGGGACTCTTCGGGTACACCTTGTGCGAGGCAGACTCGAAGGCAGCGACCGCCTGCCGGCGGATCCTGCCCGCCAGGAGCAAACACGGACCACACGCCGGTGCGGATTCGTTCTCTCGCACCCTCGCGCGAAGCTCATCAGCAGTTGCTGTCTTGCCCATGTCCGCAGGGACAGGTTTCAGATCACACAAGCTCCGACCATCAGCCATCCAAACATGAATTGTTTTCGGTGTCGCGCGAGTCACCAGCACAGTCTACGACAGACCGAGATCTACACCTTCGCCGCGACGTCGGCGAGCATGGCCATCATCCTGCCCAACAACTTCGGGCCCGAATAGCTACCACCCAAGTCCGAGCCCGAAACCCGCACAGGCACCCCCGTCAAGGTCGTGGTCACCGAAAAGCCCCTCTGTCCGGCCCGACGATGAACCTCAATCCCATCCAGCTCCACCAACGACGTCAACACCCCGAACAAATACTCCTCACCGAAGTCCCCCACCTTCGCTGCAGCCGCCGCCGCTTTGGCCGCGGCCGCGTCGATCAACGTCCGCACCTGGTTGGCTACTTCCTCGCCCAACACTTCGTCGGCCCGGTTGGGATACTCCCCCGGCCCCGTCTGGGCCTGTTCCCGACGCCTACCCCTCGACGTCGACGAGGATTGCTTCGCCTCAGCCCTGTTAATCGCATCACGCAAACTCTCGTCGACGAACTCAGTCAACGACTCCAACGCCATGTCCGCATCATCGGCATTCAACGCCAACAAGCGCGTCCACAGATCCGCAGCCAGGGGAAACTCGATCAAGACACTCGAATCCGACGTCACGGCCATCTCCGTCCACAGCGCGACCGATTCAGGGGGCGCCGGGATCGTCGAGCGATCCCTAAACGCCGGGAAGTCACGGCCGGCCAACAACTCGGCCCACGCTGGCGCCTCTAGCTCCAGTTGCGCGCGGGTCAACGCGACATAACCCACCCGGAACTCGTTCAACGCACTATCGACCATCGAGGCCGTGACGTCGATTTTCTCGCCCTCACGTACGATCTGGCCGCCGACCCCCACATCGATGTAGTCCAAGGCGTCGACGACGCTGAAGTCGTCAAACACGCCCACCCTGGCCCATTCCCGGCCCTTCGCCTTATGGACCGTCGACACCACCACATCGGCGTCGCGCTCATCACGCGCGCACGCCCGCAGCACCCGCAACATCTGATTCGTCCCGAGCTGGTCGACCAGCCGTGTCATCGTCCGGATCAACGCCGATGATGTTTTCTCCTCGGCATAGGCCCTGACCTCTTCCCATGACTTGAAATACTTCAGCTCCGGGTGTGACGTCTTGCCCGTCGCCTGCAACTGCTCGGCACCTTGTACCAGGCGCTCTTGTTCCTCAACCCCGCCAACGATATGAACCCGCTGGCCGCGCTGCTGGACTCCGAAGGCTGCCGCGATAGTGCCAGCGTTCCCGCGGCACAACATCGCATCAACTGGGCCCGAGAACCCAATGTGCGACGTCATCGCCGGATTCCCGATCAGCCGAAGCGGCTGCCCGATCACGCTTAACACCGAGTTCGCCGCCCGCGCGATCGTGTCCCCGAACCGCCACGACTGCGTCAACGCCAACCGGTGCGGCGCATCGAACTGCCCCATCGCGTCGACAGCGCCAGTAAAACCGTAGATCGACTGGGCCGGGTCACCCACCACTACTTTTTGCCCGTTGAATCCCAACACAACTTTCGCGATCACCGGCGACGCATCCTGCGCTTCGTCGAACATCACATAGTCGGTGTCCAGTTGCGGGCACGATAGGCTCCACAACTTCAGGTACACCTCATGTTCTGCTTTAAGTCGGGTGGACGTCGGGTCGCACAGCTCTTCCCAAGCGCGCAGGGCCGGCGGCGTCAGCTCGTGGGCGATCTTGATCGACGTCGCGATCTCCACGCCCTCGATGAGCGGGAAGTGCTTGTCAGGGTCCAGCGCGTCGTCGCCGGACTGCATAAATCGTCGGGTGGTCTCCAGCGCCCACCGCCCCACATCCTCGGCCGAGAACGTCTGCGAACCGACAACCGTCGGGACCGTCATCGCAGCCGTACCCAAAAACCGGGCCACTTGCGTGGGATGAACCCACCCACTATTCCGAAGGCGCTGCAGCCAAGCCTCCCCGCGCGGCTGTGCCTTCATCCACCCATACGCCACCGAATGAGCCGTCCTCGCGGCCGCGGCCCGCGGTAACTTCGACTTCGCCTCCTCAGCGATCGACTTGTTGAACGCCAAATACAGGCCTTTACGCCGTCCCGCCGCCTCGGCCAGCATCCGCAACGTCGATGTCTTCCCGGTCCCGGCGCCCGCTGTAATCACCACATCCGCCGACGTCGCGAACGCGTCAAGCGCGGTTTGCTGCTCACTGGTTGGTTTCACTCAAATACCCCCCGACTAGATTCGATAACAGGATCTACCAAGATCGACAGAATCGACCATAATCGACCACAAAAACATGAAGCATGCTACTTCAAGGGTACACAAATGACCACTCCGACGTCGGGCTTGAATCCGTATTTACGTAACTCCGTAGATACGGAAACAATGGATGTAATAGTACTCTTGCCCCTATTAGAACCATTACCACCCAAAATGGGGCGTAACTCGTGTTACGCGCACCGTCGAGTTTGAGCCCAGATCATGGCCTCTTGCAGGCCTATGACGTCCACCGGATGACAAGGGTCGAGCGCCAACGCGACCTGCTGCCAAAGCCGTAGCACCGTCGCGGGAACGAGGTAGGTCGTCCAGCTCCTTGTTGGATAACGCAGAGGAAGACCTCGGTGCGCAAACAGTAGGCATGTGTAGTGCGTGACTGGATGCTGAGGCCACACCTCCACCAGCAGCGAAACCATCGACTCCAAGCCGGGGGCGTCAGCTGCGCTCGCTTCGTCATCGGCGTATCGCGCGAAATCGATTAATAGTCGGTAGTCGCGAGGCAGGCTAAGGCGGTGGAGGCGATCCACCTCGATCTGAGAAATAGCTATGGGCTGCCCTTGGAACCGCAGTCCCGTAAAGTCCCCGAAAAATAGGTTCATAGAATAAGTTACGCACATAAATGCGGCTGATGGAAGCAAAACTAGCGCGATGTGAAAACTCCGACGAATTAGGCCTGAGGCTGTGGAAAAAGATAGGTGCTCTCAGAACGGCCTCCCTCCGCGAACGCCTACTTCAGTCCCTCTCAACCACAAGCCCTACACCCTGGGGCATCAAGCAAGCCAACGAACTGGTAACGCCTGGAATGGAACGTCAAATAGGGGTCATGCGCTCCTCATCGTGGCGACGGGTACTCGATGCTGGATCAGTCCAGTCATGACGACGCATTCTTTCCGGTACGTGTGGCCAAGCCCTCCAACGCAGCCTTCAAATCGACTGCAAGCCGGTCACGCTCGCTCGTAACCGCATCCAAAGCTCCCTCCGCCCTATCGGCCCGGGACCGCTCTGCAGCGAGCGCTTGAGCATGCCCTTGTGCCTCTCGGGCGAACTGCTCGCGAAGCTCCGTCAACGCCGTCACATGCGCCGCCTTAGCGACTTCAAACTCGGCCACGACGCGTTCGGACTCCTTCACGGCAGCATCCACATCCGCAGCCAACTGCGAGGCCTCTTCGGCAGCTCGCTGTAGGTCAGACTCCCACCCCACCCGCGCCTGATGAAACTCATCGCGTGCAACCTTGAAAGCTTCGGCCCATACGCCCCCAAAGCGCACCTGAACCTGCTCGGGGACTTCTGGCACCCCTTCTTGGGCCGCGCGAGCTTTCCAATCACGCGCCACTTCGTTAGCTATGGCCATACGCACGCTCGCTCTCGAAGCAACAGCCCGCGCCGTCACGGACAGTCCTTCTGCAGCGAGCGCTTCCGCGGCCTCGAATGCCGCCAACATCGCCTTCTCTGACATAAATCCTCCTGGGTAACATAGAAAACAACATTTCCTGTTACCTATGTTACCACGGTATGGAGATGCGGCGGAATGGCTACCACCTGGAGGCCTAGTAACCTCAACGTCATGTCCGACAGTCACGAGCAAATTCCCGACCGTGAAGAAGCCATCACTATCAAGATGGACTTCCATGACGTGATCTTCGACGAACTCCTAATCGAGTTCAACCAGCACCTAGAGCACGTCCAGCGCCTTAGCGAGCAACTTGTCGCATTCCAAAGGACCGCGAAACCAGCACGGGAGGTCGACGACCAAAACGAACTCACCTGAGCTTGGTCGCTAAACCGGAGGAATCAGCTCACATCTAAGAACACTGTGTACTCTCGGAATTGCATAACGGATTAGAACTTTTCGCACCGGCAAGTACGTCGACCGCTAGGAATATTCGATGGGGACTTGGGCGGAAAACATTAAACAGAGCCCAGCTCGACCGATTGGTAGGTTAGGTATATCTAACCTCTTGTGGCATTCCCGCCAATTTTTCACCCAGATCTGTGGATAGAAAACCTTGCGCACCACAGGGTTCGTCCACGAAAATGGAACTGCTCCACACCCTCTCGCCGCAAAATCGGCGAGGAAATCAAGGCCTTCGCGGCACAACGATCCAACGTCGATGATGACGTCGATCCGATGCTGAAGGTGAATCGTCGATGGAGCGAATCATGTCCATCGTCTGGGGCATTTTTGTGCCAAAAATTGAATAACAATTGAAAAGTGGGGGGAGGCCTGGCGCCATGGAAAGCATACTGGCCTCCCCCTCTCCGATCCACCCCTTGATAAGGAGTAATCGAGTATGGACGTCACACGCAAGCAACCAGCGAATCCAAAACCCATCGTCTCCGTCGGGGCCTTAATTCTGGTCCTGGCGGCCATGGATCGAGCTGGCATCGACAGGAACACGATCGCCTTAGTGGCGTTCATCGTTCTGGTCGCTCTGATCATCGCGGGCTTCGTTGTCCAGGTCCTTCCTCAGAAGTCAGCAGATCGCCTTGGGCTCTACCAGTTTCTCTTCGGACGTCGCCGCGGACGAAAAGACCGTGATGATGACAGTGACTATTAAATTCAGTTGAGTTTTGCCGGCCTCGGGCCGGCAAAACTTCCCGATTTCTCGGGAAGAAGATGGGGTGGCAGTGGCTTATTGGAGCTAAGTCGCTGCTACCCCATATTTGTAATACACGCAGTTGTCAACGCATGCCGAAATATACTTACTCACATGGAGCAGTATTCCGTTGCTGACGTCTATAGGCTATCCCACCTACAGAGTTTTATGCTAGGCCCCTCGCAGTTCTCAGCGCAAGACGGTGTAAACTGAGTCCTTAGAGCACACGACGATGAGACTCCGTTCCGCCCAAAGGCCCGGACAGTAGCGCTCTATTCATGTCGGGTTTCACTTGGACACTCCCCATGACTCAAGCCCGCATCACGCCAGGACGAGAGCTGTCCCCGCCGCTATCTTTGCGCTACAAGCCAAGATGAAGGATCGCTCAGTGATTACTGCAGAACTGCACATTCACATATACTCCGTGAACCGCGACACCAGAACCCTAATAGCCACAGTCAGCGCCACCACCCAATTCGGCACAACCCCCCGCATCGGAGAAGCCTGCACCCCCGGCGTACTCGATGGCGTCGTCGACTGGTTCGAACCCACGATCACCTCGATCCGTCATGCCCCCACTCTCGCCGGCAGTGACATACCGCCACAGCTCCACATCGAAGCCGAAGCACAACTGGCAACACCACTTACCGGCCAAGTCATCAGCGACGTCACGGCCGTAGGCTGGCAAATCCGCACACGACGCCTACGCCCCCACGACGACGAAGAACCCCCTAAACGAGAACTCACACTAAGCGAACGCATCGACCAGGGAGTCAAACAACATCGAGCCAACAATGAGGCCGAGCAGGCAGCACGAGTGCGAGAACTCGCTGACATCGCCAACCCCAACACAGCATGGTTGGCCCAAGCCGTAGCCAGGCATCAACAAGCAGCCAACCGCCAATCGAACAAGCCCAAGCAAGGCCGAAACCGCTAGCAGTTCCACCACGACGAAAGACCCTTCATGGTGAACTGCATGGGTTGTCCCCAGTGGGCACAGCTTCCAGCTCCCACGCTGCTTCCACCTGCACCCAATAGGCACGACACATCCCGCCACCTTTCAAAGGCGGCTACCGAGGCTTCCCAGCCTCGCGGCCCTTTCGGGCCGAACATCGATGGGCCACGCCGGAACGGCGTCGTGGCCCGCCCCAGCCCCGCGCGCAAGCGCGGGACCCCTTTCTACCAAGGCCCCGCCTTGGTCCTTCCTGGCGTTAAAGGATCGCGGCACGGGCCGGCAGCCTCAAGCCCACCCACAGGGTGGGCCGTCGATGCCAACCAATCCCGACGCGCTGCGCCGCAAGCGGCTCCGCTTATATCGCCGGAATTGGTTGGCATCTCCGCCCTTACGGGTTGACCCCACCGACCCTCAAAGGCCGCGCGACCACGCTCACCAGGAAGCCCCAAAAAAGGGACCGCTCTGCCCAAAAACAGGGCACACGTCAACGTTGAGGCCACCGGTCAACCACGGCCCACCTAAAACAACACCAACACACTAAACCATGTTGACATACAAAACAGGATAGACTAGAATAGAGATATCAACACAGCAACCCGATCTAGGAGCCAAGATGACGATCGATCAGCAAATCACTGACCTGATAGACGAAGCAGACCGCGCCGAATCCGACGCCGAGCGACTACGCAAGTTCGCACAAGAAGCCCTCCATAAGGCGAATCAGCTCTCCATTGAGGACGGTCAAGGCTCGATTTTCTCCGGCAACTAACCAGAACAGGCACCATGAACCAACACCAAGCATTGCCCTGCCGATGCGGCCACGACGTCGCTAGCAACGACCCACACCCCTGCCACGCCAACGGCTACACATGCCGCCAACCCGCCACAGCACGAATCCAACCCACCGGCCCGGCGCTCGTCGCGGGCGTCCAACTCAAATACAGCTCCTACCAAACCTGGTCATGTGACGCGTGTTGGAATGCGTGGAACGCCAAGACGCGCACACAGCACATGATGGACATCTAAAACAGGAAACCATGAACAGTAACCCCCACCGCCGACAGCGGTGGGGGTTACTGTTTCAAGCCGGGTTAGCTGGCAGGGCGTTCATCGAGGAGCTGAAGAAGTCCCTGTAGCTCCGCACGCACCCCGCGACCGCAATACGGCAGCATTCGACGTCGATTCATCCAACGCATCTAACTACCTACTACACAACTTTTAAAACAGTGTTGACATATAAAACAGGATAGACTAGAATGGAGATATCAACACAACGGGAACCCACCCAGGGAACCCACCTCCGAAAGGGAAAACATGGCTCACGAACTGGAAACCTTCGCAGACGGCACCACCGCCTTCGTATCGGCCCGACAGAGCGCCTGGCACCAACTCGGCACGACGCTTGACCACACCTTCACCGCCGAAGAAGCAATGGAGGCAGCCAAGCTAGGAGGCTGGAATGTCCGCAAGGTTCCTCTGACCGCCACCGAGTTCGACGTCGACGGAGTCAATTCCATCGAGATCCCGAACAAGTTCGCGACGGTGCGCACCAACCCCGTCACAAACAAGGCCGAAGCCCTCGGCATCGTCGGATCGACCTACCAGGCCATCCAAAACGAAGAACACGCCGAGTTCCTTAACGCCTTGGTCGACGAGTCCGGCGCCCACTTCGAAACCGCCGGCAGCCTGCGAGGAGGCACGCAAACGTTCATCACGATGAAGCTCCCCCAGACAATGAAGGTCGGAGGAAGCGACGCGATCGACCTCAACATCGCCGCCATGAACAGCCATGACGGCTCTATGGCCTTCCGAGTGCTAGTAACCCCGATCCGGGTGGTGTGCGCAAACACCCTCGCCGCAGCCCTGAAAAACAACGTGTCGACGTGGGCAATCCGCCACACCAGCGGCGCTAAAGCATCCATCATCCAAGCCCGCCAGGCCTTGGACCTGTCGTTCGCGTGGTTCGGCGCATTCGAACTGGAGGCCGAACACATGGTTCAGCAAACCATGACCGACGCCACATTCAACCAGCTCATCGAATCGACGTTCGGTAAGCCCGCGACCGACACCAAGACCTCAGACGCAGCCCGCGACCGCAACGAGCGCCTCCACTACCTGTTTGCCGACGCCCCCACGAACCACGAAATCCGTGGCACAGCATGGGCCGGGTACAACGCAATCACCGAGTACATCGACCACGACAGCAAGGTCCGCGCCACGGGTAGCCGTACCATCGTCAACGCCGCCCGCGCACTACGTGCGATCACCAACGACGACATGGCACGAATCAAGAACAAAGCCTTCGCACTAGCCCGCGCCTAACCACCACAGCGACGGGGGAACCACACAAAGTTCCCCCGTCGCGACACGCAAGACCCGCGCGCACCGATACCAGCGCTACACCGCCTAGACAGCAAAAACAGTATGGACTACGTCCACGTTAACGACGGCGAACCCACCAACCAAAGAGGCCGCAGTCCTAACGGACGTGCGGCCTCTTATCGATCAACACGAGACAAACAGGGAAAACAAGTCCGACTCGTAAAACAGACAATACCATAAACACATACAAAACAGCACAGACATGAAGTACTACGTGTCTCCCGCGTTCGTGTCGCACCCAGTGGGCACAGCTTCCAGCTCCCACGCTGCTTCCACCTGCACCCAATAGGCACGAC